>BJCM01269479.1:0-13542 GCA_018326385.1 Flaveria bidentis
CTATCTACAATCCACGTGTTAGTCTCAGCACTATAGCGAATACCCTGCACATTCAATGAAAACATTAGTTCATGTTAGGAACCCAAGCCTTCACTAGCTTGGGTTTCCCCGAGGCATCACACATCATAAACTCAACCCATTGACCATTCGAGGTTGAATGAATCTCAGATTTCTGTTTGTTCTCATTTTTAGACACTAAGGCAAACTTTTCTTTCCATAGTCCAGCTTTGTGTAAGGCTTGTTTGTGATAAACAGACGACTAGCTAATGGATTGAACTTTGGGTTCACTAGCCCTTTAGGAGGTGTCACTGAGTTCCTCTTAAAAGAGCAAGGTGTAGAAGCAGAAAGTTCAACTTTCCTCCTTGGTGTCTAGTAATAAGGACACTGAGACACTATGTGACCATACTCTCAACAATTATAGCAGGATCTGCTTTCAACTTTACGGTTTATATGTTTTGGTGGAGATGTAGATGTCACACGGTCGACCTTATTATGTTTAGATTGAGACACTTCTTTGTTAGATATATGAGTTGGTTTTACAAACTTAATTGCTTTACCTAGTTTTACACATCTTGTGTCTCTTGTTTACCTAAACTTTAACATGACGCGCGTGATTGATTAGGTTTTATAGTCCTTTTGGGTTCTGATTTGATTTTGTTTGACCCTGACTTTAAATTAACCTTCTAAAACTCAAATTCTAGGTTAACACAAGGCATCTTTCCTTTTGCCTTTTAAGTGGCTTCCTTTTGTTTAGTGTTAGATTCATTGGATTTTCTTACGGAATCTGGATCACTAACAAGAGGAGTGGACACCACGTGATCCTTGATGGGGTTATTGTTAATCGGTTTACTTTTGGTGTTCATCAAGGTCTCAGGTGGTGGTGGAACCACTTTGTAACAAGAGGAGATGAGCTTGTCTAACTGTGCAGTTTTTGTTTTAAAGAGTTGACTTCTACTTCTAAAACTGCTTTTTGCTTCTTAGTGTCCTCTAAGGAGTTCAGATAGTACCTAATGTCATTTGCTTGGTTAAAGGAAACTACCTCTGTTTCCCTAAGCTGTTTATTCAATAGGACTATCTTTTCCTTATAACTGTGCTCATTTTGTTTTAACACTCTATTTGCCTCAGTGCATAGTTCCAGGTCCTTTACCAAGCTATCATTATGATCTAATAACCTAGCAAATTTTAAATCTATACTTTCTTTAAATTTATTACAATCTAAACAAGCATGATTATTAAACAACTGGTTAGTAGTACTTACCTGAGATGTTGAAGAGGAATCAGCCATGAGTGCAAAATCTGTTGTTTCTGGTTCTGGTGATTATGACGTTGATGCTAATTTTTCTTCTTCAGGAAGGTGCTTGACCACATTCGCAGTGTCTTCATAATTTGACATCGCGAGCTCTACTGCTATATCTCTTTCACTTGCAGAATCGTCATCAATGTCCTCCACACTAGCAATGTTGGACTCTCCCGGTGAGACGAACCGGAAACTCCAGTCCTGTCCTTCATCCTCTTAGCAGTCAAGGCTTTGGGGTTCTTGCTTGATGAAGTAGAACTGCTAGATGTGGCCTTGTCCTGACGATTAAAGGACGAGAAGGGATTGTCATTACCAGTCTTCTTTGGCTTCACACACTCCCGCTTGAAGTGTCCCTTCTCACCATAGTTGAAACAAGTGATCTTTGACTTATCGAAGCAAAAGGTTGTGTCCTTGGTTGCAACCAAGTTTTGTCCGGTCTTTTTGACAAACTTTTTAGCTCGTTGGACAACACTTGCCAAAGCCCACATTATGTCCATTAGTTCCAACTCCATTTCGTCCACCTGTTCATAATCCTCATCTGTTAGGTGACAATTTCCTATCTTTCCAGCCACTAGACCATCATAGGAATGGACTACAGCAGCTAAGAGGCCCATGTGTTCTTTGGCCACCTCAACAGTCACATTACCGAAGTTATTGATTTTCAAATTTGCTGCATTAGCTTCAGGTATGATATACTGGGTGCCAGACGACCCTGACGTTTCAGACCCTGAAGTAGAAGTTTGTGCTAGAACTGCTGAGCTTGAGACGAAAGTAGTCTGCAGTGGTGCTCCAGATGTCTTGGCATGAGGAGTCGCATTGTAGAGTGTAGGATTCTGGTCGTAGTTGGCCTTTTCAGCTTTGTACTTCATCCTAAGCTCCTCTTCTCTCAGTTTCAGAATGAAGTCATTTATTTCTAACTTCGAGAGCATCCCATTCTGTCTGAGATTTAAAACGAAGGAAGCCCATTTCTCTGGTAGTCCATCAGCAAAGTTGGATACCTTATCCTCCATTGACGTAATTACTCCATGAGTGTGCATCTCATTCATCAAGTGGTAGAATCTGTCGATCACATCATCAAGGCCTTCCTTTCCCATTGAAGAGAAGTTTTCAAACTCCTTCTTCAAAGATTTGGCCTTAATGGCCTTGAGTGAGGCATTTCCGTCATAGCTCTTCTCCAACACATCCCTTAGTTTCTTTTCTTGAGTATACTCTGAATACTGATGGAAGATATCCTTCGGAATAGACTGAGTGAGCAAAGAATATACTTTCTTCTCATCGTTGTATTTTACCTTCTGAGCATCCGACATGCCACTTAGAGTAAGTTTGACTCCATCTGCTCCTACTAGCATGTTGTACCCCGACTCTATTGCCTCCCACATATTTGTATCTACTCCATTTAAGTAGATTTCGAAACGTTGCTTCCATTGTGGGTAGTCGTCTAACGTTATAAGCTTCGGGGGTTTATTGTGATTTCCCACTTCGTTCTCTAACAGCAGTAGATTCTGAATACGGGTATCTCTACTTGTTGTGTATGCTGAAAATTGGTCCTCCATTGCACTTAACTTTACTGTTTAACAAACTGCTGATGTATGTGAATGAAGATATGCGATTGGGCTTATTCGGGCGATTGAACAAATGCGGATGGTTCAATCGTGCGACTGGACAAATACGGATGAGCCAGTCATCCAAATGAACTAATGCGGTTGAACAGTCCGAATGAAGTTCTCAGTCGTACGAAAGAGGGTACGAATGAGTCCAATCGTGCGGTTGGAGAATGCGAATGAATCAGTCGTGCGATTGAGCCAATCGTGCGACTGAACTTGCTGAAGTTTGATAATTCATAGATTAAAGTGTTTTAGCCGTAAAAACTCGAATTTTAACAAACCCTAATCGCTGTATGCCGGAAAAACTAAACTTTTAGGTTAGGAAACGTCTAAGAATCCGTTAGACACAAAAAGATTGCGTTTTTGATGAAAAACACAATTTTCATATCAAAACTATTGAATCAACACGTAATCAAGAGCCAAGGCTCTTATACCACTTGTTGGGATCTAGTATTTGAACGAAACACCAACTGAATAACGTGTTAAACCAAACCAAATAGTGCGGAATCCTATTTGATTGGCGATCCAATCAGTGAGAACGCACGTAGACACAATAATGTATTAAATCTAACGTCAAGAATCGATTAGGAATCGATCTACAGCGTTCTATGAACTTGGAGTACGAACTTTGAGGCTTCTGGACGGCTAGGGTGTGTCTAGAGTCGAAGTGGATTCAATGCTTACGTTTTTTCAAGAATTAGGTGGTATTTATAGGTTAGGGTTGCTCATTCGGGCCGACTGACTGATTGAGTTATACGGTTGGTCCATTCGCTCGACTGAGTGTTCAGTCGTGCGAATGATCCAATATTATGTGACAATCATACGACTGATCTAGTCTCCTGGTTCATTCGTGCGACTGATTCATTCCCATGAAGTTGTTCATGCGTATGGTCCATTAGCATGGGCCATTCGCATGATGACTTCATGTTGTTAAGTTTGAATGTATTAAACATAATAATGTTATTTATATTAAAACAATCAACCACAAACCTACATAATAAAGTCCATATGCGTTAATCAACTCATTAATAAAATATTAAACAAGACAAATCACAAAAAAATATTCTCATTTCATTAAGTACCCAATATTACATAAGTGCAAGATATTCAAGACATATTACATTGAGATCAGAATCTAGGTACATATATGTATCAACATGTGTTCCGGTTATATTTATGTGTGTATGTGTTCCTGTGTATATGATACAATTGTTTGACCGAAGGGGCATTGTGCATGGTGTGTGTGGTGTGCGCATGGTGTGTGTGGTGTGTGTTATGTGGGTGTGGTGTGTGTGTGAGTGAGTGTGTGGTGTGTGTGTGTGTGAGTGAGTGTGTGTGTGTGTGTTATATTGTATATGAATGCATGTGTGTGGATTGCATATATGGATGCATGTGTGCGTGATCCTAAATGTATGTGGGTGTGCGCATGTGGAGACGCGTGGGAAATTATTGTATGCATGCAGGTGTAGTTCGGTGTACTTTTGTAGTACATGTGTGTGTGTAATCATATTTGTTTTGTATGTTGCAATACATATATATATATATGTGTATGATCGATTGTATGCTTCTGCCATTTATGTGTGTACGTAATTCCTATGTATGTGTACATGCAATGTGCATGTGTGTGTGTTCTTGGACTATAGGTGGTTGTGAATATGGCTGTGAGTGTGCCTTGAGTGATATGTTATGCATGTGTGTGTTGTTTTTGTGTATGGAGTGATATTGGTTCATAAGTGTGGGGTTATGGATGGGTAAGTTATGTTATGCAATTGTATGCATGATATAAATATAAAGGGTATTTTCATGCATGATTCAGTGCATTGTAATTGGGAAATCTCGATAACCGACACCGCAATCGAGTCGTGAAACGCGAAGCCGTACAATTATTATCTTCCTAGCTAATAATTAATATTAATTAAATATTAACTTTAATTCAGGCTATTTGGGAACCTAATTTCTTGATCTTTGCATTACTTTGTTGTTGTGCTTTCGAGGTGAGTTCTCAGCCTCGCTTTACCTATTTTCTTTGGGGTGAAAGAAACGTGTGTTCTAAACGTATTTTCATTTGATCAGTATTATTGTAATATCACTTGTTTACTAGTGTGACACCATACTTAAGTCCTCACTTTCAAACTGTTAATGTATGTACTTAGCGAGGTAATTCTGAGTAGATCTACTAGCTTTGACAAACCTCACCCAGGCTAGTTGCGCTAGCACAACATTCGTTAAAGGGGTGTTTAATTGACCTAATTTATGTTGTTGTGACCGGTGTTCACAGCCGAGTCATTTCTTTACGTTGTCAGTGTCGGTTGCGAACTTTATACACTTAGTAACTTGTTGAGTAGACTAGCTATCTACTGATATTACTTTGTTTACTATATCAGTTTACTATTATGTTCTGTTTATCAAAACTTGTGAACTCACCAACCTTGTGCTGACACTTTAGCATGTTTTCTTTTAGGTTCTTAAGCGAGCACGTCTAGGATCATTGCATCATATCATTCATCATTTATTGGGTCGACAAAGAACAATTGCATTTTTCTACATATTCTACTTATTTAGTTTTGCGCATGTTTGCGTCGTTTGAATCATAAACTTATATGTTTCTGCAACTCACTTTCATGTTTTCATATTTAATTCTGATTTGGGAAATTTAACTTAAATGAGCAATTATGTTTTATAATATTGTTTCGTTTGGTGTAACTAGTGGCTGAGATCATGGTATGTCATGCGCCTAACGGTATTACCCCGTTTGTGGAAATTGAGAGTGTGACAGTCACATCTTACCCCAAACTATCTTTTCAGCTTATCCAAAACCCCAAAGACCGCCATTCCACCTATTTAAATAATCCTGACTCTTCACTTTAATCTTTTTACCAAATTTACTATCCAAAGCTTCCTTCACCCTAAATTCACCCTGCTCAAACTTGTTTCATCACCTTCTTTCTTACAAAGGTACTCAACCCTCAACACAACCAAGTCACACTCTTTGACTCTACCAAGGATGCTGACTTCTTAGACATCATCTCCATTCTTACCCAACTACTTACTTTACCACTCTGGTTGTGAACCCCACCGTTTACTTGAATCACATGGAAGAGTTTTGGGGGAATGGTCAGATAGTACTCCTAAATGGAATTAGGGTTATTAGAACGAGCATTTCCAGCCAGGAGTTGATCATTACTAAACAAGTCATCCGGGAGCATCTGGAGTTCCATGATGAAGGCGCTCCAACTGAGTTCCCCAAATCAGACCTGGATGATACATATCTCCAAATAGGATATGGTGGAGATGTGATTAGGTCCATGGTGTATAAGTTTAATTTCTCATACAACTGGAAGTTCCTACTTTATGTTGTTCTTTATTGTCTTTCTAACAAATCTAAGGGATGGGATCAAATCCCATATGAACTGGGTTGCCTAGTTCATGGAATGGTGAAGAGCCTCTATTTTAACTACTCAAGGTTTATGCTGACTAACCACATGGGAAACCTTCAAAAGGACACATTCTTTATGTATCCTAGATTCATCCAGCACATAATCAACTATGAGTTAGACCAGAGTAAGCTTGTCTGTGCAACTACGCTATATGTCCCTCAAATGAGGCCGATTATCTTCAAGATCTTGAAGAGAGTTTCCACCAATTTCATTGGAAGAGACACTGCACTTCTTTTAGGTATGATTGAGCCAATGGCTCCTGGTGACATCCCTGTTCACCCCACAGGTGATAAACCCACACCAGCAACTACCCTTACTTTACCAGGTCTTCTTGCTCACCCCATTAAACACACATATCAGAGACACAAACGAACCCTTGCTAAGTCTAATTTGATTGAGCAAGCCCCTCCTGTTCAAACCAAAAGACTAGAATGGAAACATGGGCTCCCACTTAGTCAGAGATCTCACCATCCTTCTCATTTGACCTCAATATGGAATTTAAGTCTCCTCAATCTCAATTCCACAAGCTCAAAACCCAAGCCACAATCCCTCAGGATGAGTCCCAACACTCTCCTGAGAAACCAAAAAGGGACAACCCCACCAAAGGCTTAACGCCAATAGACATTGACCAACGTCCCAGGTCAATAGGCTTCACTTCCTTATCCTTTACTGACCTTTTAATCAGAACTGATGAGGAGATTATATCTCCTCATGGCAATTAAGTTGATCCAGAACACCCTCTATCAAATCAACAAAGCCTAGAGGGACCTCTTGTCTCTAGCACACATCAGTTAAAACCAACTGAGGTGAGTCCCACAAATGTCGAGAGGACTCATGTAGATTCAGTTGCCACTACTAAAGGAAACTCATTGGATCCTCAAGGCGCTACATACATGCATGCATACATATGGCAATCGTGACTTTCAATGACTCTGAAAGAGACATCCTCAGGCAAAGGAAACCAGAGTGTCAAGAAATCACATCTGGTGGTGAGGGTGAACATACAAGGTATGTTACCTCATCTCCCCGTGATTCTTCAAAAGAAGATGCAGGTAGTATGCAACTCACCATTCAAGACCTACTTTCTAAAGTCTCAAACCTTGAATCAAAGGTAAAGACTTTAGAGGATAGGTCTGCCACTCAGCAACTTGAGATTGAAAATCTCAAGGCTCAACTAGCTGAGAAACAGATTGAGAGATCTGTCAGGCACACACCTATTCAGGTCTCATTGACCTCTTCCTCTAGCTTATCTACCTCTCAAGATGATGCTACCAAAAAGGGGGAGAATGTTTAGAGACAAACAACAGAGGAACCACAAAGCCAAGCTTTAACTTCTCTATCTGCTAAATACCCGGCTCCTACAACAATAGTCTTTCCTGTGACTCCTCAAGTTGTCTTGCAAATGGACCCAAGGATGCTCAGAGATCTTAACAGGATCTTCTCCACCTTCCTATTGAGATCTTATTTAGATCAGCCTAGCCCTAATGTGGCTATGATATACTTTGGAGCTAGAGAGCTTTAGAGGCTAAGTGCACCTTCTACCACTATGGAAAAAGTTGATCAACCTAAGGCCCAAATGGAACCTGAGATTCATTTTGAAAGGTAAATGAGGACTGATGGCCTAGCAACTGAAACAATGGGACAGATAGTGCATTCCCTTAGAATTTCAAAGCTGAGTTAAAGCCTCGGATAAACAATTTCAATCTTCCGAAACTGAGATGGAAGCTGTGGAAAGTTTGTTCTCCTTGTTCGAGGATTTAATCATCACATATGAAATTCTAGAGTTGGCATCTGAGGTGAATAGTGAGGAATTTCTCAATCGACCCATAGCTCAAACAACTTCATTATCTTCATCCACCATGTCTCAACCTGAACCCTCCATCCAAGAACCACTAAAGTCTAGCACTTCTGACGATGTTAAAGGCAAGAAGAAGATGATTGCGGAAGAGCTTCAGGAGGAGGATATGATTAAGAAACTTAAAAGATAAGGTAGACTCCCAACTGGAAGTTGTTAGCTGCCAACTCCAAAGCAGCTGCAGCCACCAGGAGGCAGTTAACAACAAGAAAAAGGTGGATATCATTGACTAACTCATCAAGCTTGGAGTTGTCACTGAAGATATACTTCTGCTACCACTAGAGGAGTTAGTCGAGCTAGAAAAAACAACCATGCAGCAGATTGAGAGAAAGGAGGAAGCAACAAGGTTGGCCTTAGAGAAGGAAAGAGAAAGGAAGAAAAGGGAAGCTGATCTATAGATTAGGAGGGAAAGGATAATTTTCCTAACCTCCAAGGGTTTCTCTGTTCAAGAACTATCTCCACAAAAGAATGAAACGATCCTATGGCTCTTCAACAAAGAGCAAGATCAACTGGAGAAAAAGAGGAAGAAAGCTGCAAAAGAGAACATAATGGAGAAGAAGAGAAAGGAAGAAAAAACTGGGGTCATTGCAGCCAAGAATATAGGTGAGAAGCCCTAGATGAAGGATTATCTTTGGGCTCATGGCTTCTCTGGTAGGCAAGTGGGACCCATGTCGGAAAAGACACTCCAGCGATATGTTAGTGACATCAAGGCTGACATTCACTTGGGAAAAAGGAAAGAGATGTACAATAGAGGATAGGGGATGATCTTCAAACCAACACTTCAACCCCAACCTACAACCCAAACTCAACCCCAAGCTCAACCTAAGCCTTTCCTGTTTCCCTTCCTTATCAAAACTGAACCCACTTCAGAATCTTACACCCCTGAACCTACTCCAACCATCATACCTACCTCATCACCATAACCACCTCAACTAATTACCCTTCAACCTAAAACACTACCTAGAACCTAAACACCACTACCTACCCAACTACCGTCTAGAGGATTTAAGGAGATCAAGATAAAGCTCATCGGATGCACAACCTTGAATGACATATATTGTGAGGAGGCTTCTGTCAAGTTAACTTTTGTTGATGGATCCTCATGTTCCCTCACAAGAGAACAATTCCTTGATCTGCCAAGTGGAACATTGGACCAGGTTGTTAAAATTTTTGGGCTCAACTCAGATGCACTCAATGATGAAGAGATGAAGCTAAGAAAGAAGCTGGTGACTTTGCTAGATACAAGAAGGGGGATAAAGTACCTAGCAAACCCCTTGTGCCAAGAAAGAAGATTGTCAAGTGGAGGTTTGAAGACTCTTCTCTCAACTTTGTTGTTGAGAGAGAGAATGGCAAGCTGAATAGGCTTAATGCCTCATCTCTGCTACAGTTAAGCAGATTTGATATTGCTAAGTTAGCAGATAAGCTATTCTCCAACCCCTAAAACTCTGAGTTAGTTGCCCATATCAGAAATCACCTGAGCAACCTTCACCTTGCTGATCTAACCGCTAGGACAAGGATTGAAGAGGAGTTAAAACTAAAAGAGGAGGAGGAGAGGAAAGGATCAACAACCAAAGGCAAAGCCTTTCTCCATATGGTTGTAGATCCTAAACTTGAATCCATTGTTAGATGGGAGTATAACTATAACTCTCGTCAACTAACTCTCAACAAAGGGTGCATGTCATTAGGTGTGATAGATTAGATCTCCTATCCATTGATGACTTCCACAGACTTCTCAGCATAACTTCCGGACAGAAGAAAGAAACAGACACATATCTCTTGTCTCTTGTGGAGAAAGTTTTGAGAAGCAGAAGTAAGTGAGGTTTTGGTAGCATCAGCGTTGGGGGAGTTTGTTGGATCTTCAAAGGCTGGTGCAACCAAAACCAAACACTTCGACTATTTTTGGTGCAACTTGTAAAGGACTTCCAAAGCTATATGGACTTCTATAGGAAATTGAGTTTACAGAGTTGCAGCAGAAAGGGGTCTAGTTTGATGGAAAAGTACATCAGATAAAGCATGTTATTAAAAGTCTTCGGAAGAAAATATGTCTTCAAGTGTTGGCTTCGGAAGACTATGTCTATTGAAGCTTCGGAAGACTTCATCTTTGGCTTTGGAAGATATTGGTCTTGGCTTCGGAAGATTTCACACTTAGAATATTTATGTTGCATGTGTGAAACTTCCGAAGCATTCTTCTTCAATGTACTTGTGCAGCATGCAAGAAAGACTTTGGGTGTTTGGGTTGCATCAGCCTCTTCATATAATTTCTAAAAACTCCTCCTAGGCTGATGCTACCAAAACACTAGTAGACTTCAGATATCAACAATCCTCATCAGAATAATGACCATCCCTTTCTTCATGAGATGTTCAGGATCCCTCAAACTGTCAAAGTGTCTCCTCATTTCAAAGAGATCATGTAAAGGGAATTAAAACATGTCTTGCCAAGTGTAGATGTCTTCACTGCCTTGATCTCTGATGACATGCCATCTTTCTGGATTTGTGGAGTATGTCCAGGACAAGATGGGTCATCCTGATGCTAGAGGAGCTGTTTGATGTAGCATCCTTTGGCTGCACATCCTCAGGATGTTCTGACTCATCCTGAGGTTCAGAAAAGGATGCATCCTTCTTCTTCTTTGCCTTTGGCTTTGAAGCTATCCTTTTCTTTCTCTTTGTTAGTTTCAATAGAGAAGACTGCCCTGTAGCACCTGATTGATCTTCATTATCTTTCTCAGTTGGGTCTTACTCTCTCACGGGTTCAGAAGGAGAGGGAGGTTGACCTTGTTGTGGATCAGAATTTGAAGCTTGTTAAGATTCAGCAGGAGGTCCAGGTTGTGTTGTCTCTAGTTATTCAACCTTAAGCTCCACTTCAGGTAAGGCTTGACTTGGAGGGGAGTGTAAGTCAATCAGCTCTCCACTCTTTATCTTCTGCTTAATCACCCAAATATGCTCATCCATAGTGGATAGAGACATAGGGCCAAGTCTCCTTCTGGAGAATCCATACAACTTCAAGAAGCTCATCATCCTCTGCCTGTCTGCAGACTTCTTCATGTTCTTTTGGATGATGGCTCTTGATTTAGCAGCTTCTTCCCTTAGCTTTCGTTTGGTTGTCTTTCTTTCCTTGACTATCTCAGTTCAAGTTGTTTGAGATACTCAAGCTCAATATAGTCATAGGATAAGGGAAGAAGTGCTTCTGCCTGATAAAGGCTTGTGACACTCAGGTAGTTGATCATCTTGATCATGTCTTCTTCTTTATCTACCTGAGGTTCTTGTTGAACCACATCCTCACGTTCAGGACTTTCTTGAACTATGAGAGAGTAGGCACATGCTTATATAGTCTTTTCTTTCTTTTTTCTTCTTTCATTTGAACTAGTAACTCTGCATCTTCTACCTCTTTCTTCTCCTTTGACCTTTCCATGTCAACCAGTTCATTCAATTCCTCTAAGGGGAGAGAAATGACATTGTTAATGTCATAGTTCCTGGTCTGCAAGTAATTGATCCTGGTTGCCCTCAACTCATCATCCTGAGTGTTTGGTCTAGGGGCAGCCCTGATTGAAATCTCCATTAGTCTTCCGGACCCAAAAGAGGAACTTTCTCCCCTCAGCTTCATTTTCCTCTCTCTCTATCCTCCTCCTCAATCTCCTCAGATGTCATCTTTCTTTTCCCTTTGTCACTCACAAACCTTTGTGACTTAGGGTGGAGAGAGATTTGGCCTTCATTGCTTGATGTAACTTATGAGCTCTGGCCAGAGAAAGGTTGAGAAGCACCTTCACCAGCAGGTGTCTCAAAATGGGTATGGATCTCTGCAACAGTTGATGATGATGAGACAGGGCTCTCAGGTTCTGCCACTAGGCCTTCAGTCAAGGTTTCCCCTATGAAACTAATCTTAGGTTCTGCCTCAACATCCAATTGACCGATGGTATTGCCTGTTTGCCTTAGTCTTCTTCTGAAGCTGAACTCTACAATGATCATGTCCTGGATTCTTTGGCCATCATGTCAGCTTGTCTTGATTGGCTTGGATTGACAAGTGGCATTGTGACTAGATCCAGACTTTCATAGAAGTTCAAGGTGTGAAAATTGAAGATCTCATGTTGCCCTTGAAATCTAAGAATGATGGGGGCTTTTCAGTTGCTATCATACCTCCACCCAATGATATGATTTGAAGATGTTGGAGATGACATAGCCCTTGCTATCCCTTCCTCAAACAGACTCTGCATTAAGGATTCTATGGATTCCATATCAATATGAACTTGAGGAGGTTGTTGAGTATGCACAATTGCAAGTGAGAATGGTGAGTCCTCAATGTCCATACTCTTTGAAGAACTCCCGGGTCCTGTGTTTATAATGACTTTCTCCCCGTTTTTGGTAGCATCACCCACTTACATAGGTGAGCTAGGAGTTAGGTCAATCACAATAACAAGTTCTTGTGTTCCTGGTTGAGCTCCTCTTAAAGGTCTCCCAGCTAGTTTGTCCTTAAGATATGAAATCTCAAGTTGCTAACCATTGACCCTATTTTGTAGGGTAGTCACTTGAGATTCAAGGTGACTAACCTTGGAGACTAAATAGGTGCATGTTTTAGACATTTGTTGCACCTTTAGTCTTAGATTCCCCTTATTTTCATCAGAAAATCATTAGGGGATGAGATGATTGGAGCAGAGTCCTCTCTCTCATCACTAGCTTCAGGTTCTTGGCTGCTGGTTTTCCTCTGCTCACTAACAGCCTTAGTTGAGAAGTCAGTGGGCTGAGTTGCCAAGGTTTAGATCTTAATGATTTAATCACTTTCAAAAGTGAGAGCCTCTTCCATATGGACATCCTGAACAGGTTCAGAAGTGTCCACCTCAGTAGTAGGTGACTGATGTGGGATAGAAATAGGAGACTCAGGAGCATTCATCGCTCTTTGAGTAGGGGAAAAGAAGAGAGAATCATGATACTCTCTGAAACCTAGATCTTCATCAGTATAGAAGTCAAGGTTGGGGATTGGTTGGTTAAGATCTAAAGGCTGGGGGTGGTAATTGTCCCCTGAAGGTTGATCATTTGAGTGTTGAGACTCAGAGTGATGGCTTAAGGCAGTTTGGCTTATGAGCTCATCAGGCTGAGCATGAGGAACCTCAACACTGATCATAGAAGGAATGGGAATGGTTTGCTCCTCAGGAGAAATAGGAGCTCCAGTGTCTACTTCTTCTTGAGTGGGTACATATATGGGGGCCTGCATAGACTGAATAGTCTGAGTATGGGTTCGTTTGTGGTTTCTTTTGTAGGTAAGGGTGATTTGTGGCTGTTGAGGTGGTAGGGAAGTAGAAGGTGTGGGTTCAACACTAGCTGGTGCTGCTAGGTTATCACCTTGAGCAATGAGCTCTA
>BJCM01269480.1:0-19141 GCA_018326385.1 Flaveria bidentis
GGATCATAACGTACTAACCACATCAATGTTCTATGTGTCTTGGGCATAAAGGATCCAACAATCTTTTATTCTTAAAATAGAAAAT
The DNA here is from genome assembly GCA_018326385.1 of Flaveria bidentis. Lineage (NCBI taxonomy): Eukaryota > Viridiplantae > Streptophyta > Magnoliopsida > Asterales > Asteraceae > Flaveria > Flaveria bidentis. The sequence goes on from BJCM01269480.1 coordinate 86, forward strand.
TAAACTTATCACAAGGTTAAGATAATCAGATTTAATCAAGGGACTAAGTTTAAGAATCAAGTTCTTGACTCATTCTGTAACTCAAAAGGGATTGCCAGACAATATAGTGCTCCTAGAACTCCTCAACAAAATGGGGTTGCTGAGAGGAAAAACATGACACTTATTAAGGCGGCTCAGACCATGTTAGCTGATTCAAAGCTGCCTCTAACATTCTGGGTAGAGGCAGTCAACATTGCATGCTATATGCAAAATAGGGCTCTTGTAGTTAAGCCACATGGAAAAAACCCTTATGAGCTATGGAACAAGACGCCACCGTTCATTGGCTTTCTAAGGTCCTTTGGTAGCAGGTGTACCATACTTAACACAAGACAATTTGGCAAAATGTGCTAAAAAGTCGGATGATGCTATCTTTGTTAGATATTCCTCCAACTCTATTGCTTATAGAGTTTACAACATTAAAAATCAACAATTTGAGGAATCATCCAACATTGTTGTTAATGAGCACGCTACTTGTGTTAGGGGGAATGACCTTGATCATATTTTTGACTTAGATTTGTTTCTAACTATTCTAAACCATCTTATGAGAATGTTTCAGCTGGAATAGGTACTCAAAGTGACTCTGATGATGATCAACTTCTAGAGTTGCCCAGACCTTTTCCAAGTTCTCCAAAAATCTCTAAACATCAAGCTTCTACAACTAGTACATCTAATAGCATGACTATTTCAGGAACCAGTATAGCTTTAACCACTTATCAGCAAAGTGAGTCTCACAACTCATCAACTGATAATAAACAACATCAATCTGATGGAAGTAGTATTTTGAAGGAACATGCAACTATTAATGCATCTTTTTAACCAACTAACATTGATGTTGTTTCTCATTCATTCAATCTATCCTTATTAAAGAGTTTGAAACAACAGCTAGTCCAAGTGTTTAAGCTCCTGAGCAAAATATGTCCAACTTGGATATATCGTTGCAACTGGAGTTGATTCCCAGGCTTAGGATTCACAACACTCATCCAGCTGAGAACATCATAGGAGAAGTCTCTGAAGGTGTGAGAACAAGGGGACAAACTCACAATAGGAATGTCCGTTTGTACTCATGCTTTTTGTCACAGATGGAATCCAAGAAGATAGAAGATGCCTTGAAAGATAGTAGTTGGGTTGAATCAATGCAAGAGGAATTGCTTTAACTCAAGAGACAAAAGGTTTGGAACATATGTCCATTACCATCTAGTCAAGTACCTATATGCACCAAATGGGTATTCAAAAATAAGAGAGACAATAGAGGCTTTATTATCAAGAACAAGGCAAGACTGGCAGTTTACGGATATACTCAAGAGGAAGGAATTGATTATACTGATGTATTTGCACCTATTGCAAGAGTTGAGGTAGTTAGGATCTTCTTTGCTTGATGAAAAGTGTGAATTTCTATATGGGGATATAGATAGGGAAGTATACATGTGTCAGCCTCCAGGATTTGGAGACCCACAACACCCCAACTATGTGTGCAAGCTGGATGAAGCTCTATATGGGTTGCACCAAGCACCTAGGCTGTGGTATGAGACTTTGTCTCAATTTCTCCTGAAGAATGGATACACCCGAGGTACCATTGATAAGACTCTTTTCATAAGGAATTTTAGGAAATACATTTTGTTCGTCCACAACTATGTTGATGACATCATATTTGGTTCTTCAAATGACCAAATATGCAAGGACTTTGAGAGCATTATGAAGAAAACGTTTAAGATGAGTTCCATGGAAAAAATGGACTTTTTCTTTAGAATTCAGGTGAAGCTGATGAAGGAAGGGTTTTTCATAAATCAATCTAAGTATGTCAAGGACATTTTAGAAAGATTTGAGATGAAAGATTGTAAGACGGCCAAAACACCTATACCCAAAACCATAATCTTTGTTTTGACTCTGAGGGGGAGGATACTGATCAATATCAGTATAGGGTAATTATTGGTTCTCTAATGTATATCACAGCAAGTAGACCTGATATAATGTTTACAACTTGCATTTGTGCAAGATATTAGGCTGCTCTAAAGGTGTCTCACCTACTTGCTACCAAGAGAATCCTCAGATACCTCAAAGGAGCACCCAAACTAGGTCTATGGTATCCAAGAAACAGCAATTTCAATCTCTATGGCTATTTAGATAGTGATTATGTTCGTAGCAATAATGTCAATTTCTTGGTGGAAGGATCATCTCATGGCAATACAGAAAGCAATCCTGTGTTTCAAAATCTACTGCTGCAGCTGAATACATTGTTGCTGCTAGTTGTTATGCTCAGCTGCTATGGATTCGAAACCAGATAATAGACTATAGATACAACTTCATGAGTACTCCTATCCATATTGATAACAACAGTGCTATCTTTATCACTGAAAATCCAGTGAAGCACTCCAAGACAAAACATATTGATATCAGGTATCATTTCATTAGAGATATTCATGAGAAAATTTTGATTCAACTAATCAAAGTTGATGCAAATGAACAATATGCTAATTTCTTTACCATGGCCTTTGATAAACAAAGATTTAAGTATCTCATTACAACTACTAGGATGATAAATATTGATTAGTCTATCTCATTTGAAAACCTTTTTAAAATGTGTAAAGTCTTTTGTAAAACAATCTAAGCCCTGTTACAAAAGGTCTTTTTAATATTCTTCTATGTATAAATTCTTTTGAAGAGGAATTAACCCTCGGAAGATGTCATATATATCTTCCGAAGCAAAATTCCTCCAAGGAAAAGTTTCTTCTCGGAAGAGTTTTTAGTCTTGAAAGAAGCAATTGATTGCATATCAGATCTACTTTAGATGCTTATAAAACTCTCTATTCGGAAAGCACATTTTACTTTCGGAAGTAAAAAATTTATCTTCGGAAGTAAATTTGGCTTCGGAAGAAGATTACCTACGGAAATCTTTTATACTCGAAAGAAGACCTTACTGTGTAACGGAAATATTTAGGCCCCACACACTAAAAAGTAAAGATTTTATTAATGATGTCGGAATCTTTTTAATGTTTTTAATTTTACCGCCCATGTCACATCTTACCCTAAACCATCTTTTCACCTTATCCAATCCCGAAAAACCACCATTTCATCCATTTAAATAAACCTGACTCTCCATTTTAATCTTTTTACCAAATTTACTGCTAACAAGCTTCCTTCACCTCCAATTAACATAAATTCAAACTCGTCTCACTACAACATTTTTCCCACAATGCGTTTAACCCTTAGCACAACCAAGTCGCACTCCTTGATTCATCTAAGGATGTTGACTTCTCATATGTCATTTTCTTTCTCACCCAATGTACATATTACATCGCTCTAACTGTTAACCCCACCATTTACTCAAATCATATGGCTGAATTCTGGAGCAACGGTCAGATTGAAACCCTAAACAGGGTTAGGGTAATCAGGTCGAGCATTTGTAGTTAGGAGTTGATCATTTCTGAAAACAACTCATCAAGGAGCATCTAGAGCTCCATGATGATGGCACTCCTACTGAATTCCCCAAATCAGACATAGACGACACATATACCCAAATGGGATATGGTGGAGATGTGAGCATGTCTACTATTTACAAGTTCAATTTCTCATACAACTAGAAGTTCCTGTTCTATGTTGTTCTTTATTGTCTGTCTAATAAGTATGGGGGATGGGATCAAATCCCATATGAACTAGGATGCCTAGTTTATGGGTTGGTGAAAAGCCTCCGCTTCAATTACTCTAGATTTGTGCTGACTAATCTTATGGGGAACCTCTAAAGGGACACATTCTTCATGTATCCTAGGTTCCTTCAGCATCTCATCAACTGTGAGCTAGACTAGAGTCAGCTTGTCTGTGCAGTTGTCCTACCAATTCCTCAAATGAGGCCAACCATCTTCAAAGTCTTGAACCCACACCAGCAACTACCCTCACATTACCAACCCTACCTTCTCACCTCATCACATATATATTCCAGAGATGCCCCAAACGGACCCTTGTTCAATCTACTCTGATTGAGCAAGCCCATCCTATTCAATCCAAAAAGACTAGAGTGGGAACATGGCCCCCCACTCAATCTAAGGTCTCACCATCCTTCACATTTGACCTCAATAAAGGCATTGAGTCTCCTTAGTCTTAATCCTTTTGAGCCCGAAACCCAAGTTGAAAGCCCTCAAGGTGAGTCTCTAGACTTCTCTTAGCAGCCAAAAAGGGAGAGCCCCCCAATAGACATTGACCAAAGTCCCGGGTCATTAGGTTTAACTTCCATATCATTTACTAACCTACTGATAAGAACTGATGAGGAGATTAAGTCTCTTCATGGCAATGAAGTTGATCCCTAATACCCACTTATGGATCAATAGAGCCTAGAGGGACCTCTTAACTCCAGCCCCCATTAGCAAAAACCAACTGAGGTGAGTCCCATTAATGTTAAGGGGACTCATATAGATTCAGCTACCACCACTGAAGGAGCCTTAATGGATCCTCGGGGCAGTGGTAACATTTCTGAGTCTGAATTTACGGTAATCGTGCCCTTTGATGCCTCTGAAAGAGACATCATTAGGCAAGGGAAACCAGGGTGCCAATAAACAACATCTGGTGGATGTATATACAAGGTATATTACCATATCTCCCCGTGATTCTTCAAAAGAAGATGAGGGAAATGTGAAACTCACCATTCACGACCTACTTTCTGAAGTCTTAAATCTTGAATCTAAGGTTAAGACTTTAGAGAATAGATTCACCACTCAGCAACTTGAGATTGAAAATCTAAAGGCTCAACTATCTGAGGAACAGATTAAGAGATCTGTCAGACATGTACCTATTCAGGTCTTACTGAGCTCTTTGTCTAGCTCATCTAGCTCACAAGATGATGCTACCAAAAAGGGGGAGAGTGTTTAGAGACAAACATATGTGGAACCTCAGAGCCAAGCTTTAACTTCTCCAACTTCAAGATACCCGGCTCCCAAATCAATGGATTTTCTTAAGCCTCCTCAAACCTTCCCTACAAATGGACCCAAGGATGCTCAGAGATCTCAACAGGATCTTCTCCAAGTTTTTGATGGGTTCTTCTTTAGATCAGCCTAGCCCTGACGCGGCTATGATGTACTTTGTAGCTGAAGAACTTTAAAGGATAAATGCACAATTTACCATTGTGGAAGAATTTGGTCAACCTAAGGCCCATATGGAACCTGAGATTGATTTCAAAGGGGAAATAAGGACTGATGGTCTAGTAACTGAAATAGTTAGGACAGATAGTGCATTCCCTTAGACTTCCGAATCTGAAGTCAAAGCCTCGAAAGAACAACTTCAATCTTCTGAAGCTGAGATGGAAGCTACGGAAGGACTATTCTCCTTATCCAAAGATCTAATCATCATAGATGCAATTCTAGAGCTGGCATTTGAGGTGAATAGTGAGGACTTTCTCAACAGACCCCTAGCTCAACCAACACCATTAGAACAAGCTCCAACCACCATCTCACACCCTGAAACTTTTATCCAAGAAACCCCAAGGTCTAGCACTTCCGAAGATGTCAAAGGAAAGAGGAAGATGACCGAGGAAGAGCTTCAGGAGGAAGCAATGTTAGAAAAACTTAAGAAGAAAGGTAGACTCCCAACTGGGAAGTTCCTAGTTGCAAGTAGCAAAGCAGTTACAGCTAACCAGGAGGCTGTCAACAATAAAAAGAAGGTGGAGATCATTGATAGGCTTATCAAGCTTGGAGCTGTTAGTGAAGAAGTGCTCCTACTACCACTAAAGGAGTTAACTGAGTTGGAAAAGGCAACCCTACTGTTGATTGAACAAAGAGAAGAAGCAATAAGGTTGACCTTAGAGGAGGAAAAAGAGAGGAAGAAAAAGGAGCTAATTTGCAGCTTAGGATGGAAAGGATTTCTTTCCTAACCTCCAGGGGTTTCTCTCTAGAAGAACTATCTCCCCATGGTAATGATACGATCTTATGGCTCTTCAACAAAGAGCAAGATCAATTGGAGAAAGAGAGAGAGAAAGCTGCAAGAGAAAAACTGAGGGAGAAGAAGAAGAAAGAAGAAGAAGCGGGACTTGTTGCTACTAGGAAGATATGTGATAAGGCCTGGATGAAGGACTATCTCTATGCTCATGGATTCTTTGGTAGGAAAGTGGGTCCCATGTCTATGAAGACCCTGCAACATAATTTCAGTGAAATCAAGGCTGACATACGCTCAGGAAAAAGGAAAGAGATGTACCTAAGAGTACAGGGATGAATTTCATATCTACTCCACAGCCATAGCCTTAACCTGAACCCATCCATTTCCTTTTCCCGGTTAAAATTGAACCAACCTCTGGTGTTACACCCCTAAACCCACAACATCAACCTTACCCACATCCTCACCCACTCAATCCAAACAACCACCAAAAATACCCATCCTCAAACATAAAACCTTACACAGAACCCAAACCTCTCCCACCAAACAACCACCCAAGTCATCCTCTCATTCATCCAAACATCTCTCCTTAGAGGAGTTTAAGGAGATCAAGATGAAGCTCATCAAGTGTACAATTTGAGCGACATCTCTTGTGAGAATGAGTTTGTCACATTGACTTTTTTTGATGGCTCCTCACGTTCTCTTACAAGATATCAATTCCTTGATATGCCTAGAGGAACATGGATCAAGCTGCAAAATTCCTTGGCCTCAACTCTGATTCTTTAAACGATGAAGAGAAGTAGCTAAGAAGAAAGCTGGTGACTCTGCTAGATACAAAGAAAGGTGATAAGGTTCCTAATCAGTCCCTTATACCAAGGAAGAAGATTATCAAGTGGAGTTTCGAAGACTCCTCTCAAAACTTTGTTGTTGAGAGAGAGAATGGAGAGACAAACAGGCTCAATGCCTTATCTCTGCTAAACTCAAGCATATTTGATATTGTTGAGTTAGCAGAGAAGCCATTCTCCAACCCTTCCAACTCTGAGATAGATGCTCATATTAGGAATCATCTAAGCAACCTTCATCTAACCGATCTGACTGTAAGGTCCAAAATTGAAGAGGAGATGAAACTGAAAGAGGAGGAGGAAAAAAGGATCAGCAACCAAAGGCAAAGCCTTTCTTCAAATGGTTGAAGGTTCCAACCTTGAGTCCACAGTTAGATAGGAGTATGACTATAACTCCTGTCAACTAACTCTTTTTAGGGGGCGTAATAAAGGGTGCATGTCATTTAGAGTGAAAGACTGGATCTCTTATCCACCAATGACTTGTACAAACCTCTCAGCATAAGTTTAGGGAAGAACAAAGAAACGGATAAACATCTTCTGTCCTTGGTGCTGAAGGTTTTGAGAAGTAGGAAGAAGTGAGGTTTTGGTAGCATCAGCCTAAGGGGAGTTTGTTGGATCTAGAAAGGCTGGTGCAACCAAAACCAAACACTTAGACTATTTTGGTACAATAAATAAAGGACTTCCAAATCTAAGAGTGGAACTTCTGAAGACAAATGGAGTTCTTCCGAAGACAAGTGCAATACAACTTCCGAATGAAAACTCCAACTTCCGAAGACAAAGTCTCTGCTCTTCTGAAGCTTCAACAATTTGAATAAATAAAGTCTACAACTTCTATAGTATGAAGTCCCAAGGAAACCTTGGAATAAATAGCCACTTCCGAAGTATAAGTGGCTTCAGAAGAAAAAGTTCTTTCGAAGCCAATTAACCTTTGGAAATAACTAATATGAACCAGTGGATATAAGTATGGTCTCTTTGACACTCCGTTGCAGACCTTTAATATACTGTATGAAATTTTTTGTAAAACCCATGTACTTGACCATACTTTATTCCATTTTTCACCTTTATCAGTTAGTATAGTTGTCAATTTTAATTGGTGACAAAATGTAAGTCATGGACATGTCATGACTACCAAATCTTACATAGGACATTATCTAAGATACCTTAACTATAGCTTTGTAGTATTTTCTTTAATTATAGGATTCCAACTGGTATCAAAGTATATCCAGCTGTAGGTAGCTATATATATAGCTTCTTATTGTAAATCATTTAATATGCTTGTAAGAGTCTTGTAATACTTTGAGTTGAGAAATAATATATACAAGTATCTTGAAAAACTATTCGCTTGTGTTTGCTTTTATTTACTTAGTATATTATCATCAACTCTTAGAAGGATTTTTCTTCATCACAACCCGAGTTTTACTTAGTGAGTTTGAGAGAGAAATACTTATGTTGAGAATAAAAACCAATCCTGAACAAGATTTGCTAAAAACAGTTGGTAACTAAATCAATTAAATAGCCAATCAGGACCATAACCATTTACACTAGGTGTGTGTTCATTGAAAGTCACATTGGTTGATTTCTTAACGACTCTGGTTCATAGATTATACACTCTATAAGCCTTGGCTTGAGAAGAGTATCCAATGATGTATCCATCATCTGATTTCTAAGCAGACTTGGCAATTTGATCTTTGGCATTGAAGATGGTGCAAGGACATCCATATGAACTAAGAAAGCTAATGAAAGCCTTCCTCTTGTGCCAAAGTTCATAAGGAGTCTTACCATGTGTCTTAACTACTAAAATTCTATTTTGCACATAGCAAGCAGTGTTAATTGCCTCTGCCCAGAAGGTGATCGGCAGTTTAGGGTCAGACAACATAGTTCTTGCAGCTTTAATAAGTGTCTTGTTTCACCTTTGAGCAACACCATTTTGCTGAGGAGTCCTAGGAGCACTGTCTTGTCTTGTAATACCTTTTTCATCATAAAATGTATCAATGATTTGGTTCTTGAGATCAGTTCGTTGATTATATCTTATGGTCTTGACCTTCTGATCAGATTGATTCTCAATCTTTAAGATGGAACTATTAAGAATCTTAGGGGTCTCATCCTTAGTTCTAAGAAAGAAAACCCAAATGAATCTTGTGAAGTCATCTGTGATCACTAAACAATAAGAGGTACTTCCTAGACTCATTACACTAGTAGGGCCAAAGAGATCCATATGTAACAAGAGTAGGGGATTAGTGATAGAGTTTCTTTCCTTTGGCTTGTGAGATACCTTGTGTTTCTTCCTTTTTAGGCATGAAACACAGTGGTCATCACTTGTAAACTCTTTTTGTTGGCATTAAAGTTACCAAATCATTCTAAATTAATTTATTCATATTCTTAAAGTTTACATGCACATTCTTTTATGCCAGAGGAAAGACTCATCACTATTTGCTTTAGATAGAAAGCATGAAACTTCTCCTGAGGGAGATGTTTCTTGCAGATCCATCTTGTACATGTTCCCTTTCCCGGGGGCTCTAAGCAGAATATGCTCATGAGGAATGACCACCTTGGGAAAACAATTCACTTATGCTCAGTAAAGAGCATGTTATGACTATGATCGCAAAATTGAGATACACTCAAAAGATTTTATCCAAGATCCTTGACAAAGTTTACCTTCTCAATGCTGAGCTTACCACTTGTGACCTTGCCCCTTCTAGTAATGTAACCACCAGAATATCCTCCAAAAGCAACTGATCTTCCATCAATCCTTTCAAATTTCTAGAGTTGTGAACTATTGTCTGTCATGTGCCTAGAACAGTCACTATCAATGATCCATACATTTCAATTTGTCTTTTATTGATGTTGATGGAGAACTTTTAGTCATTTGGTCTTTCTTTGTCTTCCACACCACCTTGGCAAGCTTAGACTTGACCTTCAATACTTCAGAAGTTTAGCTGAATTCAAAAGTCTTTATGACTGATCCTTTGGAAGATCTTAATAACACTGCAGTAGATATTAGTTCTTTGGAAGCATTCCTTTCTTCTTAGACCAATTTTTCTTCTGAAGGTATTCTCCACTTGCCTTCATCTTTAGTTTGGAGCTTCCAAAAGGAAATTTTTTTCCTTCTGAAGCTTGCTTCTTCTTGGAACTCTTAGAAGTCTCTTTCTTGGTCATGTGATAGTAGCTTTTGGATTATAAGGAAAATCCTTAGCAAGATGAGAGGCACTCCCACACATAACACAATCTATTTTCATCTTCCTAAGAGCCTTCTTTTGTGAACAAGGTTGAACTTGATCACTTTCCTTCTCCACCTTCATCTTTGCAGATGTAGTGGAAGTTCCTTTAGGGTGAGAACTTCCTTTGGAGCTGGATGGTTCAGTTTGTGTAGCAGTGGTACACAACTGATCAGCCTTCTTCTTGTTGCTGGGATGAGTTGAAACTAAACTAGAACTCCTGGTACTAGAGTTTAAGTTAGTATCTTTAGTCTTTACCACCTCAAATTCTACAGAGATAAAAACTTTTTTCTGCTTAGAATTGAAGGTGGTCTTGATCTCTTGAGCCTCTATTGCTTTTCTCTTTCTCTTCATGATCAAGTTCTTTCTCATAGACTTGGTCATTCTAGTCTTCTTACTCTCCTCAAAAGGATAGTTCCCTTCTTAGAACCCTCTTCTTCACTCTTTTAGAGGCATTCTTCACTATCTCCTTTTCATCCTCTTCAGTCAAGAAGTCTATGAGAGGAAGCTCATCTTCACAAGTTCCACACCTAGGAGATCTTATAGACAAGATTGTGTGTGGAGGAGCTATCTCACTAGATCTTAATCCCTTCTTATTCTGATAACAAATTGTCACACCTCAGGCCCAGGTAGGCTAGGACGTAACAGACTAGCAACAACATATGGCAGTGGAAACAAACCATCATAAGAGCACATAAGGAGAGAACATCACATCGCATTAAAGTTTAAAGAAAACCGGGTTAGAAGTAAGTCTAGACCCCAATACAAGTACATAATTCATTAGTACAATATTGTTTCCAATAATAAAAAATTCAAATTGTTCCAAAGTTTTTTAAAACCAAGCCAATGCCATAGGTCACGGTGCTAGGTCAAGGTCTTCTACATCAGCTAGACTCCCATCAAGGATTAACTAAAACATGCTCAAAAGAAAATTTATGTCAACTAAAAGGTTGGTGAATTCAAGTGCTTAAAGTTTAAAAACAAAAGGATTCAATGGAATCCTTATTTTATTTAAAAGTTATAATATCATTGTTTTGGGGATCAAAATCAACCCTGCACGCAGCCTCGGTTAGCCTCTTTAAAAGTTATGTTATACTAGTTTAATCCCGAAGGAAGAATTGAGCGTCAATCAGTTAACCATACTTGCCGGATGGTTCACCCTAGTATCTTATAAAAACCTTTCACATGACACAAATGACCGTGCAGGATCTCAGTGTGGTACCCTTCTTGTTCATCACGAAAGGCACTGTGTGTAGGGGATTCCCCAAGTAGATCTACTCATATAAAACAAGCAGTTCACACAAGAATTAATGATCATGATACAAGTAAGAGCAGGTTCTAACATTATCTTCAACATACAAGTATCATACAATAGCATGTTTCATCCCAAACACAGTAGTAAAAAGGGGACACTACAACTCACCTTAGGTTTCTAGCAACAGGTTCTTTGAGTACCGGGAAAGTTACAAGTCTAGCACCCTAACATCAAGATTAAGTGATAAGCCACTAGTTCTAAGGTCACATGAGGTCGACAAAGTGTGTTAGGAAGTTAAATGTTCAACTCGCTTAAATTTGCCAAGGCTTGCCTTAGAAAGTTTTCTTTTATAGAAAGTCATGGTTTCTTACACCATTAGGTCATTGATACAAGTTAAATTAAGTTTACCAAGTGATAACATGTCCATAAGATTGATTAATAGAGTTTTGGTAGAATTTACAGTTTAGCCCTTCAATTTTCAGAATTTAAAATTTCTACCCTAAAGTTTGCTTCTTTCCATTTATTGAATTTTATGGCCAATAAAAGATTTTTAGAGTTAATTAATACATCTTAAATAAGATAAATCCCTAATTTTTCAAAATTTAATTTCGGGTTCATTATACTTATGTTTTACGTTACCGGTTACAGTAAAACCGAAGGTTTTTAACGGTTATGTAATAAATATTATGGTTTTAAGTCTTTAGAACTTTAAATATTATTTTAGGGATTTCTAAAAAGCTTTATAATCTGTCTAGAATTTATATTCAAGCCCTTTATGCTAAAAGTCTCATTTTTAAGTTTAACCCGTTAAAACGTGTTTTTACCCGAAACCAAACGTTCAAAAGGTGTTACACCAAATTTTTCATCAACTTCATGTATTAGAGGTCTCAACTTAATATAATAATATAATTTACCTAGAATTTTGTTTTATCCTTTTATTTTCAAGATTCCTTCCAAAAGTTACCCGATTAATACCCGTTTTTAACTAAAAAATTCCATTTAAAGCGCTTTTGACTATTTATTCAACAAATCCGATTTAAATTACTTTATTAACTCTTTTAGAGCTTCAATTCTTTTCAACTTGGTTATACTCTATTTCTCTTACTGTTATGGTTGTTTTACCACCTTTCGGGTCCTCGAATATGTTCAAAATGCTTACAATCCCGACTTTTACTATTTTTCAGCCATTGACATCACCTCATACACATATGTAAAACCTTATAGATCATGCTTAAACATTACCAAATCCTTTTGTAACTTTAAAAAAGGTTATTAAAAGGTTAGAAATATATTTTTAGCAGGTTACAATCTTTACTTCAGATGGTTACAAGATGTGCAAGTTAGATGGTGCAAACATCACCCAAAAAGAAGGTTTTCATGGTCTAAATCGAGTTCCATTCATAGAATCCCTAACATATCGATTGAGATACCTTCAAGGATGTTAGAAGCTCCTCAAGAACAAGATGATGGCAACAAGATTCTGCTAGAACAAAGAAAGTAAGGCTTTTGTAGATAAATGAAGGAATAACACAAGACATAGCTTAGTTCGGGTGTGTTGATGCTTACACTTTGTGTGTTTCACGATTTGGAGAGTGTACAGGAACAAAATTATCTGGAGACCTTGAACAATGGCTGTAGAAGTCGAACTTGAAGGAACCGTGTACCAAAAGCTCACAAGGTAGCACCTTTCTTGGTTGTTTGGGGTCGGCCGATGGTTGTTTGGGGTCGGCCGATGGTTGTTTGCAGTTGATTTTCGAATGTTGTGTCTAGAATTTGGAGAGAAAACCGTGGAGTGTATGTGTGTTTTTGCTAGTGACTGAGAGAAGAGAGAAGAGAGTGAGGGGAAGGTAAAATTGCATGAAGTGTGAGTGGGTGTACAAGGGTGATGGTGTTGAGTGAAGTAGAAGGAAAGGGATAAGAGGAGAGGGGTGACCGATTTGGAGTCTTGTGGGTTATATTTGATTAATATTTTGTTGCATAAAGGTAATTATGTAGTATAATTTTGTAGTGTAGTGTAGTATTTTAAATGGTAATTTTTAGTTAATTGATTAAGTATGATGCATAAGTATGCATGTTTTGGCCGAATTATGTGTGTATGCACACATTTTATTTGCTTCGATTAAGATTCAATTACAAGGGTGACTAATTGACTTTCCCAAAACACTAAGTTACCCTATGCTAAGGAAATATTTAGCTAAATCACCACAAAAGCACATGAAATAACAAAAATCACAATAATAGTAATAACAATAATAATGCTAATGCTAATAAGGATAATGATATTAACATTAATATCAATTGCATGGATAGTGATGCAGGAGGTTAAAAGTTAGAATTATGACCTTGAGCTCGATTGTTACACAAACTTTTTCATGCAAGGATGAGGATATTATGTTCTTGAAGGTCTCTTCTTCAAGAACACATTTTTCTGCCCTGCCTTTGCTGATTACAAGCTCAGCCTGGCATTCAGTCAACTTAGTTATGAGATCTTTGATTTGAGTCCTGTAGTTTGTATGTTCATGTTTGAGAGTTGAAATTGTTTTCTCTAAGTCCTCTATCTTTAGTCTATAATCATTTTCAGCCCTTTTAAAATCTGATTTTAATATATTTAAGGACTCAAGATCTGATCTCATCTCTAAGTTATAGGACATGTATCTGTTAGTTTTAGCAGTACATTCAGGTGTACAGAGATGTTCCAATACCTTTGCTTCATCATGATCAGTCATCAAAGCTTGGTATGGAGTTGCATCTTCCACCAGAAAGCTCAAGTCAAAGCCTCCTTCTTCAACAGTAACTACAGCTAGTTGCTTTGGCTTTTCATCATGGGTGGCTTTCTCAGTGTAGTTTGGTCTGGTTTGTGCATGGCCACCATTTGTCCTTGGTGCTTTGCACTCCCTTTCAAAGTGGCCTATTTGGTTACAGTTGTAACACTTTACTTTGCTTTTGTCCAGCTCAAACTTTCTACTAGTTGCATTGCTTGGAAACTTTCTTCTTGTCCTCTTGTATAACTTCTTGGCTCTGTGAGTGAGAAGAGCCATTTGTTGGATCATTCCATGTACTCCATGTCATCTGGATGGATACAATTCAAGTCTTTAAGGGTGAATAGAAGGTTGCATGTGCTCTCATCAGAAAACTCAAAGGCATGTGAAGAGCTTGTCTCTTAGAATGGGTTTCCTTGAGTGTAGCCTTCTCTTTGTGTCTCCGGGAAGGTGATGAAAGGACCTTTTTGTGAGTTGTCAGGGTAGCATATAAGATGATGTTGTGGTTCTATGCTATCCATTTCAACCACATCGAGGGCTGAACTCTGTTGATTGCTGGAGTTACCAGATGAACTTTGTATGTTCATCTCCATCTGGTATCCATAGAGAATACCATACAACTCTATTAGAGTATGAGTCTTAATGTTCTCAGTCCTTTTGATAACAACATAGTAATTTTTCCACTACCTAGGAAGAGAGGACATAAACTTACTTACAATGTCCATGTTTTCAAGAGTCACTCCAACATCTATTAGAGTGTCTATAATCTCAACATACCTGAAGTATTATTGAGTCATGATTTCACCTGTTTTATAGGTGAAATTCTCAAACTGATACTTTAGGAGATCGTTCTTGTTCTCCTTGGCTTCAGTTGACCCCTCATACATTAGCTTCAGTGCATCCCACAGCTGTTTAGCTAATTTGCACTTCTTGAAGCCTCTGTATATGGAGTTTGGAAGAGCAGTTGGACGGGCTATCATGGCCTTCTGATCAAACTCAACTTTCTTCATGTCTTCATTAGAATAATCAGCCACAGTCTTTTGAATCATACGACCTCCAGCAGTAGCTAAAGAGGTGCTTGGTATGTAAGGTCCCGAGACAACTGATTCCCACATCTTGGAGTCTTGTGACTTGATGAACCCTTCCATTTGTTGGCACCAAGTGTCAAAGTCTTCAATAGAGATAAATGGGTACTTTGTCATAGTTCTAGTTTTCATATCAACTTTAATGATAGCTGCCACTTGATATGTTAAGTGTTTTGTGTGTGAGGTATCTTAAGATGGTGAGATCTTACGATCAAGAGGAGAGTGATGTTTAGAACACTTAACAAATCAAATAGGGAACTAGTGATACACAAGTATGATACTTAGAACACAAGAAAAATATGAGATAGAACAAGAACATAACAACACAAGTATTTGGTTTTCAAGAATGTTGTATATTTATCTCAAGTTCTTTTACAAGTGTACAAGCATATTTTAAAGTTATAAAGACCTGAGATACTTATACTACATCCTACAGTTGGCCATACTTTGAAGGCCAGCTGGATACATGATCTAGACAACAAAATCAATGTAGAGTCAAAATGCAGATTGCCTTTTGACTAGTGACTATGAAATGCCATAGCTCACATCCTAATATATTACAAAAAGGATAAAAGTACATAAAGTAGAAAGTAAAAGACTCAAGACATCAATGTACAGTTACCAAAAGTATGGACCTTTCACCAACTTTTGAAGGTTGGTGAGTCAACAAAGTTGTAGCTGTTAGGACCTGGTATTTGAACAAAATACCAACTGATTAACGTGTAAACCAAACCAAATAGTGAGGAATCCTATTTGATTGGCGATCCAATCAGTAAGAATGCACGTAGACACAATAACGTATTGAATCTAACATCAAGAATCGATTAGGAATTGATCTACAGCGTTCTATGAACTTGGAGTACGAACTTAAAGGCTTCTGGACGGCTAGGGTACGTCTAGAGTCGAAGTGGGTTGAATGCTTTTGTTTTTCCATGAATTAAGTGGTATTTATAGGTTAGGGTTGCTCATTCGGGCGACTGAACCATTAACATGGTTCAGTCGTGCGATTGAGTCATACGGTTGGTCCATTCGCCCGACTAAGTGTTCAGTCGTGCGACTGAGCCAATCTTATGTGACAGTCATACGACTGATCCAGTATCCTAGTTCAGTCGTGCGACTGAGTCATTCGCATGAAGTTGTTCATGTGTATGGTCCATTAGCATGGGCCATTCGCATGATAACTTCATGTTGCTAAGTTTGAATGTATTAAATATCATAATGTTATTTATATTAATTCTGTTCAAGTTGGTGAGCCACGTTGGGTCAAACACCCTTATGGTTTCCATTGTACCATTTCTGTTCAAGACTATCACGGCCTCTCCCGTTCTCCAATAGTAGTACCAACATTTGAAGTGTGGAGTGAAGTCCTGTGGCATCTCCCGTAGTGGGATCTTTGACATTGTACGTGGTGGACTCCACTTTAACACTATTTTTGGTTTTCCAGTTATGGCGTCAAGCTCAGATCGTCTGATGTAACTCGTTGGTTGTTAAGGTTTAAAGTTGACCCATCTGGTGTGGTACTCCCTCCTTAGAGCTGCTTCAAACCAGCCTGACATCTTACGAGGGTCAGCGTATAGCAATTTTAACTTTGCTAACTGGTTAAGCTCAAAGCCTGGAAGAGTCTTCGGATCGTGTGGGAATCTGAAGTACTCAATTCCCTTCTCACGTTTAACAGCGTAAACGTTGAGGTCTTCAAAATGTGACCATGCTATGATCCTGCCTGACACCTTTTGATGTTTCTTGACTTTATATAGTTTGGTGTAGACAGTTGACGTTGTAGCGCTGTGTTGGGCTCTTATTTCTTCAAAACACACTGCCCATTCAGCCTTTTTGATGTTGACTTCGGCGTCTGAGGCTTGGGCCTTCTCCTTATCCTTTTCTGACTCTTGTTCCATTTTATCCAGAGTCTCAAAAGTGTCACTGACAAGAGTGTCTCCCAGATTAGGAATGACATTTCCCTCATTGTCAGTGTAATCTGGATAATTTTGTGTAATGACATCTTTAATCTCGATCTCGTCGACATCCTGAAGCTCATTGTCACTTTCTACGTCCACTGTCGGAGCGTCTTTCACTATCTCTTCAGCATTCAGCTTGAACATTTTGGCTATTTGCTCGTCAGTGAGATTGTGAATGATTTCTCGTTCTTCAGGAGTATACATTACAGGTCTCCTGACAATACCATGCAGATCAAGAATCAACGTGAGTTGAGTCTTGACCTGTTAGAGGGGAGCAATATCATATTCATCTCTCTGAAAGTTTGGATCTGCTTGATTTAGACATTCAACACAGCAATCATTAGTTAATAATCAAAACAGAAACATTGATATTAAATATAAACATTCATTACATTAACTTGATACATGATTCAAATACATATTATTTATATAACAAAAACATCGAAGCATTACTCTTGTCCTGGATCATATGCTCTTCTGCTGACGGGGCGGATGTGGACGCACCTTGATCTTGTGCTATCTTAGTCCTCCTTTCACTGGCAGGTGTGGCACCCGTAGCAGGTGTGTCGTCTTTATCATCATCAACCTCATCATCTTCAGCATCACCAGCTACATCAGTATCATCATCACCATCATCATCCTCGTCATCACTATCATCATCACTGTCATCTCCATCCCCTTCCTTGATCTACAGTGGTCTCCAACTCCTCAATCTTTTTTGCTGATTGGACATGCTTCTCCTGGAGTTGGGACATCTCTACACGCTGAGCATCCATCAGCTGGGCCTGCTGAGATATCTGTAGAGATTGGGCAGTAGTAAGATCTACTAGCTGACGTATCTGATCAGTCTTCTCTTCGTCTGCAGCTAACAGCCTCAACTCCATATGGTTAAGTGCTGAGAGCTGTTCCTCTACCCCACTGGGAGGCAGAGGTGATCCTGATGTGTAGGAAGGGTATGATGGTGGTACAGCATGGTGGCTAGTGGTGGTGGTGGTGGCAGTGATGTAGATTGGGGGTGGTATCGGTATAACTGGTGGTTGTTGTGGTGGTAGGTGGAATGGTGGTGGTAGGTGTAGTGGTGGTGGTAGTTATGAAGGTGAGTCTTCTCTTCTTCTTCTTCTTCAGGCCGTGGGGCTGAGCCATCCTTTTCTTCCTCGATCCTGTCGAGGAGGATGCTCCCCTTAGAACACGGCTTGGCTGATCGGGAGCATATGTAGGATCAGTGTCAGTCTCTCGTGACCCGCCAGGGCGTTCATCAACCGCCCGGAGCCCTCGTTCTGTGGCAACGACTTTACTGCCCACAGTCCGAGTCAGAGGCTCCTCATCTGAATCCTCCTCCTCATCAGGTATGATGTTAGGATCGTGTACTGGACGATGTACTAACTGATTAACGTGTATACCAAACCAAATAGTGCGGAATCCTATTTGATTGGCGATCCAATCAGTGAGAATGCATGTATAAACAATTATGTATTGAATCTAACGTTAAGAATCGATTAGGAATCGATATACTGTGATCTATGAACTTGGAGTATGATCTTAGAGGTCTCTGGACGGCTAGGGTACGTCTAGAGTTGAAGTGGATTGAATGCCTGCGTTTTTCCACGAATTAGGTGGTATTTATAGGTTAGGGTTGCTCATTCGAGCGACTGAACCATCAGCATGGTTCATTCGTGCGATTGAGCCATGCGGTTGATCCATTCACACGACTGAGTATTCAGTCGTGCGACTGAGTCAGTCGCATGAAGTTGTTCAGATGTATGGACTATTTGGGCGCATGGACACTCAGTCGCATGGCCATTCGGACGCATGACCACTGTTTGGGCGCATGGTCCAGTCGGACGCATGTGAACTTCACTTAACCAAAGTTTGAATGTATTCATTATTATAACATTATGTATATCAATTCAAACAATCACAAACCTATATAATTTAGTCAATATGCGTTACCCAAATCATTAATGAAATATTAAACATTATAAATCACAACCAAACATTTGCATTTCATTAAGTACCCAACTATTACATAAGTGTAAGACAATAAAAACATATT
>BJCM01269483.1:0-16910 GCA_018326385.1 Flaveria bidentis
TAGGCGGTATTTACTGCTTGCATCAATCTTATATGAATCTTGTGCAAGTGGGAGATTGTTGGATTCTTTATGCCCAATACACATAGAATATTAATGTGGTTACTACATTATGATCCAAGTCGGGTCATACCCAATAACAAGCTTAGCAAACACCAATTAATACTTAATTGATGATATGATCATGCAATTAAATAATTACACCAATTTAGAAAATGAGTTTTCTAAATAAGTTGCATATGAGATGGAACAACTTATAGAGATATTTCGTTCTTGGGTATTATTTGAAATGTTATTTAAATTGATTAAATAACATCAAGTAATAAGAGTGTGTATAAGTTATATAATTAAAAAGTTAATTACATAACTTATACTAGTGATTAATTAAATAAAATGGTTGATAAAATTGGGGGGAAAACCCTTTTTTTAAGGCATTTTCGGTAGCTACTTTATGGGGTTTGGTTCAAGTATGTCTTGGAACAAGAAACTCTTGATAGTCACACACTCAACCTCTCACTCTCTCTCATACATTCAAAAACCACAAGGACCATTTTCTCTCTATTCTTGAAGAAGAACAAGCTGAAAAAACGTTTTCTGCAGCTCCTTTTGGTTCGTTTTTGGTGTTCAAATCGTAGCAAGAAGATGTTTGTTTGATGCTTGTGGGTATGCAAGCTTGAGGACACCTCTCCTTGGTGTTTTGGTCGTTTAAGAACCTCATTCCCTTCATCTATCTCACGTTTTCAGCAGCTCTACAAGAGTAGTTTGTATGTGTTGCTTTTGGTTGTTATTTCATCTTGATAGCTAGTCCATTCACATATATTTGATCCTATGTTCTTGGGTTTGTTGTTGCTAAGTAATAAGCCTTAATTTTCAGTTTACAAAACATAATATTAACGTTTGATTCCACTACGTTTTCTTGTTTAAATGGTTAAACAACAATTTGATAATGGTCCAACTAACCCAACAGAACCATCCCATGAACAATGAAGGAGAGATCCTCAGGAATCTGGTCCCATCCACCATGCTTGTTTGAT
Source organism: Flaveria bidentis (assembly GCA_018326385.1). Lineage (NCBI taxonomy): Eukaryota > Viridiplantae > Streptophyta > Magnoliopsida > Asterales > Asteraceae > Flaveria > Flaveria bidentis. Next base: position 1,032 of record BJCM01269483.1, read on the forward strand.
AAGTTGAGGATAACCACATGGAGCAGGAATTTCCATTGGGATGAGACCTTCCCTTTTCTGAAGGTCTTGACAGAGAAGTCTCCCTCATAGCCCATCTGCATGAAGGACTGGTTAACAACTTCTTTGGGAAAGAAAATCTCACCTTCTTCCTCATCCAGCTAAAGATGCATGTTGATGATAGCTGGAGTGATGAAGATGGTTCTCCCCTATACTGTGGCAGATACAACTTTCTCCCCGTCCATGATGACCTCTTGGCAGCTCTTTGAAAATTCTAGCAGTTGATCCTCATAAAAAGTAGGATCAATGGTTAAGGAGGTGAAGTAGTTGGATAAAGTTAAGAATCAACAAACCTCTGAGAAATGAGAATCTTTCTCAGAGTGTAACAGAGCAAGTAGGTTGTGTTGCCTATGTAACTGCATGGAGAAGTTTGGATCATTTCAACGGTTAAGGTTTGCCATATTAAGGAAGCTTAAGGATGAAGAAAGAAGAAAGAAAGTAATTTCAGAGAGAAATTTGGATTTTAGGTCTGGAGGAAAGAAGGAGATGATAGAAAAAGGGGGAAACCATTGGGTTTATATGTGAAAAGGATTACAGATAAAGTTTAATGAAAGAGTATAAACTTTGAAATCTAGATGTCAGTCCCACCTCTGAAAAAGTAGTTTACTTTTGCTCAAAAGTAGTTTTCTTGGATGACAAAAATCTTCGGAATGTAATTTATCTTCGGATGTTTTAATGAAAAAGCTACCGAAGCTAAAATGACTTCGGAAGATTTTCTTAAGAGTTGTGAAAATTTTGCTTAGGAAGAAAAATTAAGACTTGAATGCTTTGTTTAGAGGAATAAAGCTTCCGAGAGTTAATTTGCTTCGGAATAGAATGGTCCTTGAAAACATATAAGTGTTTGAGACAAGTATTAAGCTTCGGAAGATATTTCAGAAATTTCTTCTGAAGGTAAAATTTCTTAGACAGTTATTTGTTTTGAAGGCATAATTTTCTTCCAAAGATAAAAGCATATCTTCCGAAGGATCAGAAATTTTCAAAAATCTAAAGAAAGTCTTCAAAAAGATTTTCATCCAAGGAAAACAAGAGATTATGAAAGTGATGAACTAGACAACTTAGGACACACAGATTTTAAGAAATAATAAGAATTAGTTTTAATAAAAACCTACTCAAAGTTTATTATCCCAATAGCTTATATAAGATATTTAAATCTTTGTTCATCAAAAGCTTTTGTAAACAGATCAGCATATTGTTCATTTGTATGGACTTTAACTAGTTTAATTAATCCATTTTCAAAATTATCTATAATTAATGAAACCTGATGTTGATGTGTTTGGTCCTTGAGTGCTGCACAGGATTTTTTGTGATAGAGATAGCACTGTTGTTATCTTTGTGAATGGGAGTCTCCTTGAGGTTTAATCCATAGTCAAGCATTTGATTCTGAATCCATAGCACTTGAGCACAGCAGCTTGCAGCAGCAATGTATTCAGCTTTAGTAGTTGATGCAAAGACACAAGATTGTTTCTTATATTGCCATCAGACAACCCTTCCACCAAGAAACTGACATCCCCCAGATGTAGACTTTGCAGTCATGTTGCAACCACCATATTCACTATCAGTATAAGCATACAAATTAAAGTCAGAATTCATAGGATACCACAGACCAAGTGTTAAAGCACCTTTGAGGTATATTAGAATCCTTTTGACAGTGATAAGGTAAGACATCTTAGGGTTGGCTTGATATCTTGCACAAATACATATAGCAAACATGATATCAGGCTTGCTAGCTGTAAGATACATAAGACACCCAATCATAGCCATGTAAAGGTGTTCATCCACACACTCCCCCTCAAGATCAGGTCCAAGGGAGTGGTTTCTAGCGATGGGTGTCTTAGCAATCTTACAATCAGTCATGTTGAACCTCTTAAGTATGTCTTGAACATACTTTGATTGACTAATGAAGATGGCATCTTCAACTTGCTTCACTTGAATTCCTATAAAGAAATTAAGTTCCCCCATAGCACTCTTTTCAAATCTGTCCTTCATCAGCTTCTCAAAGTCTTTGCAGAGCCTTGGATTAGTTGAACCAAAGATGATGTCATCTAAATATACTTGAACTAGCATCAAGTCATTTCCTTATCCTTTGATGAAGAGAGTTCCATTTATAGTACCCCTCCTATATCCATGTTTGCAGAGATACTGAGATAGAGTCTCATACCAGTTCCTGGGTGCCTGATGTAGCCCATAAAGAGCTTTGTCATGCTTGCAGACATAATAAGGATGATGAGGATCTGCAAAACTAGGTGGTTGTTTGACATATACCTCTTCATCAATCACTCCATAAAGAAAAGCACACTTGACATCAAATTGATAGACCTTGAAGTTCTTGGATGCAAAAAATGCCAAGAATATCTTAACAACTTCCGGTCTTGCTACAGGAGCAAAGACATCAGTGTAGTCAATCCCTTCTTCTTATGTGTATCCTTGAACAACTAGTTTAGCTTTATTCTTGATGATAATGCCTCTATCATCCTTTTTGTTCTTAAACATCCATTTGGTTCCAATGGTAGTCTTCCCATGAGGAAGAGGACAAAGGTTCCAAACTTTTTTCCTTTTGAATTGAAGTAGCTCTTGTTGCATAGCTTCAACCCAACTTCCATCACTGAGAGCCTCATCAACTTTCTTTGGCATTATCTGGGATAAGAAACAAGAGTGATGACAAACATTTGCTTCATGGGTTTGTCCTCTTGTTCTTACCCCTGTGTCAACATCTCCAATGATGTTTGTGGTGGGGTGAGACTTGTGGATCCTTAGCTGAGGGATCACAACAAGTTGCTGAGAGAGATCTAAAATAGAGAAATTAGATCCGGCCTAGATGTTTCTACCACCACATCAGCACACTTATCAAGAGAAACTTGATCCAATAAGTGTGTGACATCATTGATGTTGTCATCTATAGAGTGGTTATCAACATCAAGAAATTCCTAATCACTGTCACCACCTCCATTATTTTCTTCTACATTTGAACTATCTTTATCTGGTTGTGGAGCCTTTGATCTGGAATTTGAAGGCATCCCAGATGTATCAGCTTATTTTGTCATTGTGGTGCTGATAGACACTTCGTTTGCAGAAATAGTTACAACTGGAGCTGAAGATGTGTTACTTGAAGGTCTTCTCAACTCAAATCTTGGATCAAGATCACCTGTTGATAAGATATCTGCAGATCCTGAAATAGTCTCACAAGATTTGTTAAAACAATTGGTAACTAAATCAAGATCAAACAGCCTATCAAGACTAGAACCAACTACACAGGGTGTGTGTTCATTGAAAGTCACATTTGCTGACTCCTCAACAATTCTAGTTCTGAGATTGTATACTCTATAAGCCTTAGCTTGGGTAGAGTATCCAATAAAGTGTCCATCATCTAATTTCTTAGTAATTTTGGCAATTTGATCTTTGGTATTCAAGATGGTGCAAGGACATCCAAATTGCCTGAGAAAACCAATGAAAGGTTTCCTCTTGTGCCAAAATTCATAAGGAGTCTTGCCCTGAGTCTTAACCACTAAAACTCTATTCTGTAATGGGCAGCTTAAAGTCAGACAACATGGTTCTTGCAGCTTCAATCGGTGTCCTGTTTCTCCTCTCAGCAACACCATTTTGCTAAGGAGTCCTAGGAGCACTGTATTGTCTTGTAATACCTTTTTCATCTCAAAATGTATCAAGGATTTGGTTCTTGAATTCAGTTCCTTGATCACATCTTGTGGTTTTGACCTTGTGTTCAGATTGATTCTCAATCTTTGGATGAAATTCTTCAAAATCTCAAGAGTCTCATCCTTAGTTCTAACGAAGAAGACCCAAGCTTGTAAAGTCATCTGTGATCACTAAACAATAAGAGGTCCTTCCTAGACTCATTACACTGGTGGGGCCAAAGAGATCCATATGTAACAAATGTAGGGGTCTAGTGATGGAGTTTATTTCCTTAGGCTTATAAGATACCTTGTGTTGCTTCCCTTTCAGACATGCAACACAATGATCATCACTTGTAAAATCTTTCTTTGGCATTCCAGTTACCAAATCATTCTTAATTAGTTTATTTATGTTCTTAAAGTTTACATGACACATTCTTTTATGCCATAGGAAAGACTCATCACTATTGGCTTTGGACAGAAAGCATGAAACTTCTCGAGAGGGAGATGTTTCTTGCAAGTCCAATTTGTACATGTTCCCTTGCCTGCGGCTCTAAGAAAAATATGCTCATGAGGAATGACCATCCCGGGCTTGAGAACAATGCACTCATGCTCTATAAAGAGCATGTAATGACTCTGATCACAAAATTGGGATACACTAAGAAGATTGTACCTAAGCTCATTGACAAAGTTTACCTTTTTAATGCTGAGCTTACCATTTGTGACCTTGCCCCTTCAAGAAATGTAACCACCTTCATCTCCTCCAAAAGCAACTAGCCCTCCATCAATCCTTTCAAATTCAAGAGTAGTCACCTATTGCCTATCATGTGCCTAGAATAACCACTGTCAATGATCTAGACATTCTTATTTGTCTTGAGTTGTCCCTGCACAAAGAAAATGATTAGTTACATTTGGAAACCCAAGCCTTACTTGTCTTAGGCTCACTAAGAGAAACAGAAGGTAATGCAACAGTAATAAATCCTATAGTTGTGCTTTGAGGATCTTGAGTTGTTGTTGATGGAGAACTTTCAGTCACTTGGTCTTTCTTAGACTTCCACACCACCTTTGGAAGCTTGGACTTGACCTTTAATACTTCGGAAGCTTTTGAGATTTCGGAAGTTTTGATGACCGGACCTTCGGAAGATTCTGCAAACACTGCAGTAGACTTCAGTGCTTCGGAAGTATTCCTTGCTTCTGAGACAAAATTTTCTTTCGAAGGAAATCTTCCACTTGCCTCTTCTTAGTTTTGGAGCTTCCGAAGGAAACAACTTTTCCTTCCGAAGCTTGAATCTTCTTGGAATTCTTGTAAGTCCTTGTCATAGTCATGTGAAGAGTACCTTTAGGATTGTATGGACAATCCTTAGCAAGATGAGCAGTACTTTCACACACGACACACTTCATTTTCTTCTTCCCAAGAGCCTTCTGCTGAGAACAAGACTGACTTTGGTCACATCCCTTCTCCACCTTTATCTTTGCAGTTGCTGAGACAGTCCTTTTGGGTTGAGGACTGTTCTTGGAGTTGGATGGTCCAGGCTGTGTAGCAGTGTTACACAATAGATCAGCCTTCTTCTTGGTACTTAGATGATTTGAACATGAACCAGAACTCTTAGCAAAAGAGTTTAGGTTGATGTCTTTAGTCTTTACTACTTCAAATCCTATAGAGATAAAAACTTGTTTATGCTTAGAGTCAAAAGTAGCCTTGATCTCTTGAGACTTCCTAGCTTTTCTTTTGATCTTTCTGATCAAGTTCTTTCTTATTGATTTAGTCATCACAGTCTTCATCTCCTCCTCTGAAGGATAGTGGCCCTTCTTAGAATCCTCCTATTCACTCTTCTTAGAGGAATTCTTCACTATCACTTCATCATCGTCTTCACTTAAAGGGTCTATGAGAGGAAGCTCATCTTCACAAGTTCCACAACTGGGTGATCTTATAGACAAGATTGAGTGTGGAGGAGCTATCTCATTAGATCCCAGTCCCTGCTTGTTTTGATAACACTCCTTGTTATGCAAGGATGAGGATATCATGTTCTTGAAGGTCTCTACTTCAAGAACACACTTTTCTGCCATGGCTTTGCTTATCATAAGCTTAGCCTGGCACTCAGTCAGCTTAGTTATGAGATCCTTGATCTGAGTCCTAAAATTTGTATGCGCATGTTTTAGAACTGAAATAGTTTCTCTAAGTCCTCTATCTTTAGTTTATAATCATTTTTAGACTTTCTAAAATTAGTTTTTAAGATGTTTAAGGACTCAAGATCAGATCTCATTTCAAAGTTGTAGGACCTTTATCTGTTAACTTTAGCAATGCATTCAGCGGTACAGAGATGTTGCAATACCTTGGCTTTATCATGATCTGCCATCAGTGCTTGGTTTGGAGAAGCATTTTCCATCTAAAAGATCCAGTCAGAGCCTCCTTCTTTAACAGCAACTACAACTTGCTACTTTGGCTTCTCAATCTGGGTAGCCTTGTGAGTGTAGTTTGGTCTAGATTGTGCTTGGCCACCATTTGTTCTTGGTGCCTTACACTCCCTAGCAAAGTGACCCATCAAGTTACAGTTGTAACACTATACTTTGCTTTTGTCCAGTCCAAACTTTCCACTAGTTGCATTGCTGGGGAACTTCCTTCTAGTCTGCTTGTAGTACTTCTTGGCTCTGTGAGTGAGAAGAGCCATCTACTGGACTATTTCCACGTACACCAGATCATCTGGATGGATATAGTCCAGGTCTTCAAGGGTGAAAAGAGAGTTGGCACAACTTTCATCAGAAGACACAAAGGCTTGAGAAGAACTTGTATCTTGGAACGTGCTTCCTTGAGTGTAGTTCTCCCTTGGTGTCTCTGGGAAGGTGATGAAAGGACCATTTTGTGAGTTGTCTGGGTAGCATATGAAATGATGTTGGGGTTCTATGATATCCCTTTCAACCACATGAAGGGTGAACCCATTTGATTATTGGAGTTTCCAGATGAATCTTGCATGTTCATCTCCACCTGGTAGCCACTGAGAATCACATATAACTCTGTCAGAGTGAGAGTTTTCAGGTTCTCAGTCCTCTTTATAACCTCATAGTATTGTGTCTATTGCCTAGGAAGTGAGGACATGAATTTTCTTACAATGTCTCTATTATCAAGAGCAACTCCTCCATCCAATAGGGTATCCATAATCTCAACATACCTGAAATATTTGTTGAGTCATGGTTTCACCTGCTTTGAAGATGAGATTCTCAAACTGCTGCTTCAGGTGATCTTTCTTGTTCTCCTTGGCTTCACAGAAACCCTCATACATCAGTTTCAATGCATCCCACAGTTGCTTAGCTGTTTTGCATTTCTTGAAACCTCTGTACATAGAGTTTGGAAGAGTAGTCTGAAGGGCTATCATGGCCTTCTGGTCAATATCTACTCTCTTTCTATCTTTATCTGAGTAGTCAACCACAACCTTGGGGATCATACCACCACCAGTAGTAGAAGAGGTGCTTGGTATGTAAGATCCATTCTCAACAGACTCCCATATTCTTCAGTCTAGAGACCTGATGAAACCTTCCATTCTTTGGCACCAGGTGTCAAAGTCATCAAGAGTGATTAGTGGAGGTTTGTTCATGGTTCCAGTTTCCATATCAGTTTTGAAAATGGTTGCCATTTGAAAAGTTAAGTATTTGTGTGTGTGAGGGATTTAAAGATGGTGAGATCTTATATCAAGAGCCTGGAATGCTCTAATACCAAATGCAGGACCGGTGAAGGGTGGTCACTTACAAAACAACAACACAAAAAGGAGATTAACTTTGACTAATCAAACAGTGAGACTGGATTAACCACTAGAGATGATGCAAATAACACAAGTAAATAAGAGACAGAACAAGATAGCAAAATACACAAGGATATGGTTTTTAAGATTGTAGTATATTGTCTTCTCAAGTTCTTAAACAAGTGTTACAAAACATAAAGGAAAGTTACAAGTACTTGAGATACATATACTACATCCTACATCCAACCATACTTTGAAGGCCAGCTTGATACAATTGACTAGACATAAAAAAAATCTATTGTAGAGTCAAAAGGCAGATTCTTTTTGACTTGTGACTATGACATGTCATAGCTCACATTCTAATATATTACAAAAAAGATAAAGTACATGAAGTAGAAAGTTACACTCTCAAGACCTCGGTGTACAATTACCTAAAACATGGATTTTTTCACCAACTTGTGAAAGTTGGTGACTTTACAGAGTTACAGTGGAAAGGGGTCCAACTTTATGGAAAAGTACATCAGATAAAGCATGTGTGCTAAAAGTCTTCGGAAGAAATCTGTCTTCAAGTGTTGGCTTCGGAAGACTTTGTCTCTGAAGCTTCAGAAGACTTCATCTTTGGCTTCGGTATTGGTCTTGGCTTCGAAAGATTTCACACTTAGAATATTTCTATTGCATGTGTGAAACTTTCGAAGCATTCTTCTTCAGTCTCATGTGCATGCATGCAGGAGAGACTTTGATTGTTTGGGTTGCATCAGCCTCTTCATATAATCTATACAGAGGTTAACTCTCAGTTAGTAAGGGAGCATTGAAATAAAATAAAGTTAAAGTTATGGGATTAATCACGACTATTAGTCGGAAGATACAATCTATTAGAAGCTTGAATATTTCTCGGAAGCTTTCGAGTATCAAACGCATATATTTAACTAGTAATAAGTATGTTTTGAGTAACTTTATCTCCAAATATCCAAATAGGGCTTTTCAACAATGGTTATCGTAATTATAAAGTCTTGTCTTACCCATCTTCTCGCCAAAATTCTTCAATTATATTCCCCATTGAGATATGCCATATCCTTTTTACACACAGTTGCCGACAAAACAACAATCTTGCATCTTTGTGTTTATTAAGTAGTTTTTTAGCTGGCATAAAGGGTAGCAAGGGGCATTCTTCTTCATGCCATTATTTTTTTATCATATTTTCTTGTTCCGCTTATAACTCGATTACCACATCCAATAGACTCAATTATGTTTGCATACTCGTTTAAGTACTGTATACAATCATTTCAACATTCATATTTTCTTTCAATTTCTAGTTCAATTAAACACAACAATTTTCTTGCTTTTTACAATAGAAATTGTATCTCATTAATTTTCCTCAAGCATTTCATGCGATATTTATAATAAACTTGTGAAACTTGAATCTCATTTCCATAATATATTCTCTTATTTTTAATTTTTAAGATCCGTTTTAGTATGTAAACATCACACCATGATCAAAGAAAGACTATTCGTAACAATCGATTTTGACTACTCTTGGAGACAAACATTGAATATAAAACTCAGGAAAATGTTCAATAATAACATTTTATAAAGATTGTGTTATCTATATAAATGGAGGACCTGCTAAAAGCTTGAATATTTTATTGTTTTCAAAAAGTAAACGTAAATCCGAATGGGTTCTTAATCTGATTTGTCACTTGCAATCCTCTGGTCTAGTATTGTAACGCCCATATACCTGCATCAATTCAAGACCAAATCACATCTTTTAGTATAGCTGCTTAATAAAATTCAGAGCACATAATACAACAGTAGTGTTATATTAATAAGAAGATACATGTTCTTTCACATCAAACTTTGATTACCTTCCAAGCATCAAAACACTAGCTTGAGGATTAGTTCCGGGAGAGTTGAGTATCGTTGATCCATCAATGACGCGCAGGGCATCAACACCAAAAACCTTATATTCATCGTCAACAACTTTTCCAATGTGACAACCACCATGATAGTGCCACATAGTCCGAACACTGGTTTTGCAATATCGTTCCAATGGTGAACTAATATTACCTTGCACTGTCAAATATCCTTGTAGTTTCATGTTTAGATCAAGGATATCATCGACTGTCATATTAGCAAACGTGTAGTTCGCATATGCTTTTGTTTCAACAGTTTTGAAAATGGTCCTGATGCCCTTAACGCATTTCCTCAAATCTTCAGGTTCCTTGAAATAGTTGAATGTTACGGATGGGTTGTCTGTTGGATTAAGGTTTTCAATCTTTAGTTCACCCATAGATACAGGACCATTAGTTTTCTCGATCATAAACCCGCCCATCTACATACAACAAAGGTTGAAAATGTATAAACAAACCTGGCCTTATAATTGTTGTTCAAATTTATAATTTAATAAGCAGATTGAGGTTAGTTACCTGAGGAGAAAATCCCTGATATGCTGAAAGATCAGCAAAGATAAAATTGAAACCTCCAGTGTCCTCAATGTAGCTACCAAATCCCGTAATACCAACGATGTGAATTGTGGCTGGCTCGACTGCAATGGGTGAAGGAACAAAGATTGAGTTTTGAGGATTATCTGCCATGCCTTTACCCACAAACGGTTGTTGAAGCACGACTTTAATCTTATGAGCATCAAGTTGTTCCTTTGGGCCTATGCCACTTAACATTAAAAGTTGTGGACTTGCAAGAGAACCAGCAGATAATATGATTTCATCTTTTGGTCCACCTTTCAAGTATGCCCTGTGCTTATTCCCTAATGAATCTTCAAACACCACTCCATAAGCCAATGGCCTTGATCTTCCTGTAAAACAATCACATGTAAGCCACATAGAAAATAACAGTATGTTAGTGTAGAATTATTTGGTACATACCTCTGGTCTTAAATATTATTTTGTGAACAGTTGCATGTAGCAGAACAGACAGCCCTTTGGGATTTGCATTCTGCAACAAATCTGCAGCAGTATGTCGCGTCCCATTTGGATCGAAAATTGTACCACTCGCTTTGGCCCCAAACATATGATCATATGTAAGGCCGTTGTCTGGTGCAACCCCAGCTTCCACTAGCGCAGCTTGAAAGACTGACTGCCACTTCGTGACAACAGGCTTAGAAACCATCACTTTCTCTACCCATTCATAAGACTCACGAACCAAATTTTCATCTGTTAATCTCGCTTCCTTATTGAACTTTCGTTCCCCACGAGAATAGAAACCCGCATTAATACAAGTACCACCACCCAATGCTCGTGCACGAGCGTTCACAACACCTTCGGAAACAAAGCGTTGAGCGGGAGAAGTGGGGGATGTATCTAAGAAGTAGGAACCAATATTTGACAGCCTGGTGATATTATGATTTCCATAAGGCGAGGCGCCACGTTCAAGCAGTAGAACCGAGTACTTTGAAGATAATGTCGTTGCTAATGGGATTCCAGCCGCGCCACCCCCAATGACGATGTAGTCATAGTATGAAATCTTGGGGGCTGTTGTTGCTTCATGCAAGAAGGTATAGTTTGGAGCTGCAGTTGTTAATATTGAATAATTCAGTGACATTAGCTTCATTACAATAAGCAAAAATAAAAATAAACCCGAAAATTATTTGATCTAGAAAAGAACTGAACTGTAGCGGAGCTTAAACCACACCCTAAAGGGCGAGGGCGAACTCTATATTTATTAAAAAAAAGTTAAACTATCGGGGCGAAAAGTTACACTACCGAGCCGAAAACTAAAAACACTAACGAATACTAAGCTTCGCCTATGAAAGAGAGAGTACTTACGTGCTTCTGCGACGCATGAGTGGTTAAAGAAAATGATAGCTACAGTAGCATGAACAACCAGTTTTCCCAACACATAGGACTTCCAAGCAGTTGGAACCATTTCTAGTAAATGCAAAGGTGATTAGTGTTGAAATTTTGTGTGTTACCTAGAAATTGGAATGCAATTTATAAGGCATTCGAAGATGGTAAAAGTCCAATTCGGTGGATTAGAGACCAAGAACACGTTCAAATATATGATGCCCGACTGTAAATATCTGGAAGATTTCAAACCTTATAATAAAATGAGAATAAATTATGGATGGATAGTAATTTCCACGACATTATTCAAATAACTATTAACTGATAACAGCCGCTGGTCAACCTACTCATCATCCTATACAGTTATAATATTCAGCAATAATTTTATAATATATTCTTGGAACAATTTGTTTAATATTAACTTTTCATTTCCACTACTAGCTAGTAGAGGTATCAGTAATATCACGTCGTGTTCGTTATTCTAAATCTTCATATCTATATTATTGTCTAATTAAATAATTATGAACTTATGGAAGCAAATAAATACTAAGATCAGAGTAGATAGTTTGTATTCATGTGTGTGTTTTTTATATTTTAATAAATGATTGTTATTGGTTGTCGCAGGAGTAAAATAATATTAGTTTTTATTTGTATATATTCTTAATCGTTGTTCAACCGCTTTAAATTCTTAATCGTTGTTCAACCGCTTTAAACTATTTGCTAGAAATAATCTAGCAAATGGCTCTTGTCACTCATAGAGTAAAGAAATTCTATAAGAGGACAAGGAGGAAATTTCCAAGCAAGGTGTCATGTGGAAAGTTTGGATTGGACAAGAGCAAAAAGAGTGTTACAACTGTAACCAAATGGGTCACTTTCTTCAATAGTGTAAGGAACCAAGCACAAATGGTGGACATACACCGTATAGGCCAAACTACACTAAGGCAGCTACAAGAGCTAAGAAGCCCAACCAACCAAGCAGCAAGCTAATTATAGAAGGAGGCTTTGATTACAAATTTCAGGTGGAAGATGTCTCCCCAAACCAAGCCTTGATGACAGATCATAATGAATCAAAGGTATTGGAACATCTTTGTTCCCCTGAATGTATTGCTAAAGTTAATATCTACATGTCCTATAACTTGGAAGTAAGATTTGAATTTGAGTTCTTAAATATTCAAAGGCTAATTTTAAAGGAGCATAAAATGATTATAAGCTTAAAATAGAAGACTTATAGAAACCTGTTTCTACTTAAAAATGTAAACATACAAACTACAAAACTCAGAATAAAGATCTTGTTTCCAAGTTGACATAGGGCCAGGCTAAGCTTGTGATCAAAAAAGCTATGGCAGAAAAATGTGTTCATGAAGAAGAAACCTTCAAGAAAATTATATCTTTATCGTTGCATGCAAAAGTTTGTTACCAAAACAATTAGGGACTTGGATCAACTTATCAAGATGAGTTGCCTCATATTGATCCTATCTTGAGGAAGATGAAGATAAAACCGATGAAGAAAATATAGTGAAAAGTGAATCAGAAATCAATGAAAACGTTCACTATAAGAAGATCACTATATCCCTAAAGAAGAGAAGAGACCAGTGATAGCCAAGTCTACTAGAAAGAACTTGATTAAGGATGTAAAAATACGATCAAAGAAAATACAAGAGATCAAGCCCACCTTCAACACCTAGAAAAAACAAGTTTTCATCTCTGTTGGGTTTACAAAATATAACTAATCTTCTCTTTACATATGCAGGAATAGCTGAATACCAACAAGGCTTGGGTTTTCAAATGTAACTAATCTACTCTTTTCATGTACAGGAAAAACTGAAGACCAAAAGCAATGTATGGATCATTGATGGCAGTTATTCTAGGCATATGACTGGTAATGGCTCTTTGATTTAAAACTTTGAAAAACTTTATGGAGGGCTAGATGCTTTTGGAGGTGAATTAGGAGGTAATTAAAAAGCTTGAGTACAAACTTTTGAGTGTAAAGGTAAACTTTATCAAGGAGCTTGAGTACAACCTTTTGAGTGTGTCTAAATTTTGTGACGAGAGACATAAAGCATAGGTGCATTGTTCTCAAACTCAGGGTGATCATTCCTCAAGAGCATATTTTTCTCAGAGCCCTTAAGAAAGGAAACATGTACTAGATTGATTTGTAAGAACCCCTTTTTGAAGATTTTCTTGCTTTCTATCAAAGAAAGAGTTCACAAGTGATAATATTTTGTTACATGTTGGGAATGAAAGCAACATAAAGTGTCACACAAGCCGAAGGAAATAAACTTAATCACTACTCGCCTTCACTTAATACACATGGATCTCTTTGGCCCTATAAGTGTAATGAGTTTTGGGAAAACTTCATACTGTCTTATGATCATAGATGATTGCACAATATGTACTTAGGTCTTCTTTCTTAGAAGTAATAATGAGACCCTTGAAATCTTAGAATCCTTCATTCTGAAAGTTGAAAATCAATATGATCACAGGTTAAAATAATAAGATGTGATCAAGGAACTTAATTAAAAAACAAAATCCTTTGATTTATTTTATGATGAAAGGGTATTTCAAGACAAGATAGTGCTCTTAGAACTCCTTAACAAAATGGTGTTACTGAGAGAAGAAATAGTACTCTTATCAAGGTTCCAAGAACCATGCTCTCTGACTCTAAACTACCTATCATGTTCTATGCAGAAGTAGTCAACACTGTCTAATATGTGCAGAATAGAGTTTTAGTAGTCCAAACTCATGGTAAGACACCTTATGAACTGTGACAAAAAGGATACCTTTCATTGTTTTCCTTAGGTTATTTAGATGTCCATGAACCATCTTAAATACCAAAGATCACATAACCAAGTTCTCTAAAAAGGCAGATGGTGGAAATTTCATTGGATACTCTTCTCAAGCTAAATATGGTAGAGGATATTCTTAGAACTAGAGTAGTTGAAAAGTAAACTAATGTGACCTTCAATGAGCACACTAAAACTATGAAACGTTCTGGTCCTGATTGGTTAAGAAGAGTTGTGTTTCTTCCAAAGTCTGAAATCTTAGAATAAACACACTTTAACATACTTTGGACAAAAGACAATCTTCCTTTTGACTCTACATTGATCTTGTTGTCTAGATTAGTATCCAATTGGCCTTTAAAGTATGACCGACTGTAGGTTGTAGTATAAAGTATCTCATGTATGAGTCTAAGGACTAAGAAGCTTTCTGATATTTGTAAAAACTTAAGAGAAATATACATCATCCTTAAAAATTTGTCTTTATGTTCTTGAGTATTTTTACTTGTTGTATATTGTTTCAATTACTAGTTCCCTATTTGATCTAGTAAGTGTGTTTAGTTGATAATCTCTAATTGTGAAGCTATTGTTTGAACCACAACTGGTCCTACAAATACAACTAATGATGTTATGTCTGGTAAACAACTTCTTTGCCATTAACGGACTTCATCACCCTTTAAGGGTTGTTTTATTTTATATGAATTGAATATTGTCTTAAGTTTATTTTCATTACATGATGTATAATTCCTCGATCAGAATGTATTTATTGTATGTATGGTTTCAAGTAAGGCTAATGCAATCTAAAACATCCAAAGTCTATCCTGCATCAATTTTCAGATATAAAAAATGCATCCATCATTTTTTAACTCAAAACATGTTGGACCAAAAGAACCAATGAGCCAGATCAGAAAAACCTTTAAGTCCCACAGACATCATAACAACTGAAGTAGTCTACATCAGCTGAAGAAAAAAGTCTGAAGACAAAGTCTGAAGAGAAAAGTTTGAAGACAAAAGTCTGAAGATAAAGTCTGAAGACAAAAGTCTGAAGACAAAGTCTGAAGACAAAAGCTGAAGACAAAGTCTGAAGACAGAGTTTGAAGATAAAGTCTGAAGATCAAGTTTTCAGAGGTTGTCACAACAGCTGAAGAAGTTATCTTCAGTAGTTGTGATGGTTTACTTTCAGTAGTTGTCTTTAAATTTTTAGTAGATTGTAATCAGTAGTTTAGTATAATGCAAAACATCTGAAGATCTTACACTTCAGATGTTGTAGTTTCAGTAGTTGTAGAATTAGCTGGTACTTTTGCTTTTATTGTAAGAAGATGTCCCCAGTTGTTATGGACATCTTCATTAGTTTCAGTTATTTTCAGTTGTTTGTATAATCTGTTAGATGTCACTATCAGGTGACATCTGCTGACGTCATATTCCTCAATAAAAGGAATGTTGACCTAATTTGTATTTGCTGAAGCTTATGAATGAATGAGAACATTCCCTTTTGCAGAAAACTTTCTCGCTCTATAACCGTTACTGTTTGATTGAATATTCATCTTATTCTTGCTTAAATTTCATTTAATTCTTGTACTATTCCGCTGCAAATCATAACCTAATTGATCAAACTAGATCATAGATCTTTACAAATGGTATCTGCAGGACCGTTGAAGGCTTGCAAATTACAACACAACAACACAAGGAGGAGAGTGACTCAAACTTAATCAAACAGTGAACTGGATTAACCACACAAGATGAGACTAAGAACACAAGTAATTAATGAGACAGAACCAAAAGAACACAACACAAGGAAATGGGTTTTCAAGATTGCAGTATATTGCTTTCTCAGGTTCTATTACAAGTGTTACAAAGCATATCTTAAGTTACAAGAACACGAGAATAC
>BJCM01269485.1:0-10378 GCA_018326385.1 Flaveria bidentis
AGTGATTCATCTTCCTTGGATTGATGTGTCCCATTCTCCTATGCCAAGAGATAGAATCCTTCTCAGTAGCCTTTGACAAGAAGCACTGAACTTAATGATCCGTTGTGGAGGCCTTTGATAGATCCAAGACATAAAGGTCATTATATCTTGAAGTAGACATTAAGACTTGGTCCTCCGGAATCACATAGTCCTTTTTCAGGACATAGCACTTCTTATTGTTGAATACTACCTTTAATCCTTTGTCATATATTTGGGATACAAAAAGTAAGTTGTTTTGTAGTTGTTGAACGTAGTTTACCTTATCAAACTTCACTTTCTAGTTCCCTACTTCCCCTTGATCTGTGATGTAACCTCCTTTGTTTCCAGCAAAAGAAACATGGCCTCCTTTGATTTGTTTGATGTTTGACAGGAGTGACCGGTTTCCAGTCATGTGCCTTGATGCTCCGCTATCTACGATCCAAGTGTTAGTTTCAGCACTATAGCGAACACCCTGCACATTCAGTGGAAATCATTAGTTGAGGTTCGGGACCCAAGCCTTAACTGGCTTGGGTGACCCAAAGGCATCACACATCATAAATTCTACCAATTGACCTTTTGAGGGTGAGGGAAGATCTGTTGTCTTCTTCTTCTCATTTTTAGATACAAGGATGGACTTCTCTTTCCATAAACCAGTTTTATGTAAGGCCTGTTTGTGATAAACTGACGACTGGCTAATGGGTTGAACTTTTGGTTCACTGAATCTTTTTGGTGGAGTCATGGAGCTTCTTTTGGATGAGCTCTATTTAGTGTCAAAAAGTTCAACTCTTTTTCTTGGAGTCTAATAGTAAGGAGAGTAAGATGCGGATGTGTCCATACTTTCCACAGTTGTAGCAAGATCTACTTTCGACATGTTGGTGTAATTGTTTTTATGGAGAAGTGTGTGACACACATGTGACTTTATTCTGTTTTGGTTTTAACACTTGTTTAGAGTAACCTATTTAACAACATTTGTACTTTTAACCGTTTCAACTTCTTTACCCTTTTGTTTATCTTGACTTAGACATGAAGCACGTGTTTGGTTAACTTGTTTGGTCTTTTTGGGTTCAGAAATAGACGTGGTTGTCCCAGACTTTACCTTAACCTTCTCAAATTTTTCATCCTGATTAGCAAAGGGCATTTTACCTTTTGATTTAGAAGTGGTCTACTTTTGTTTAGTGCCAGATTCAATAGTTTGACATGTGAAATCTGGATCACTTACAAGAGGAGTGGACACCACATGATCCTTGATTGGGTTGTTATTTATTGGTTTGCTTTTGGTATTTAACAAGGTCTGATGTGGTGGTGGAACCACTTTATAACCCAAACCCTCCCCATTGTTGCGTTCTCTCACTAAGTGTTGGAAAATGTGAGAAGAACTTGTCCAACTATGTAGTTTTTGTTTTAACGAATTTACTTCTACTTCCAAAACTGCTTTTTGTTTCTTAGTGTCTTCTAGGGAGTTTAAATAGAACTTAATGTCATTAGCTTGGTTAAAAGCCACAACTTCAGTTTCCCTAAGTTGTTTATTCAAAAGTTCTATATTTTCTTTATAATTATGCTCATTTTGTTTTAAAATTCTATTTGCTTCCGTGCATAGTTGTAGATCATTTACTAAGATATCATTGTGATCTAATAACCTAGCAAATTTTAAGTCTATGCTTTCCCTAAATTTATTACATTCAATGCATGCATGACTATTAAATAATTGATCTGTGGTACTTACCTGAGAAGGTGTTGTTGA
The DNA here is from genome assembly GCA_018326385.1 of Flaveria bidentis. Taxonomy (NCBI): domain Eukaryota; kingdom Viridiplantae; phylum Streptophyta; class Magnoliopsida; order Asterales; family Asteraceae; genus Flaveria; species Flaveria bidentis. The sequence continues at coordinate 1,760 of BJCM01269485.1, forward strand.
ATCAGCCATCATAATAGAGTTAGACTTTTCCGGTGCTAGTTATTTAGAAATTTTTGTGCTTGTCCCTTCTTCGGGTAGGTGATCAACCACATTTGCAGTTTCTTCATTGTTTGATATCACGAGTTCCACTGCAATATCACCTTCGCTTGCTGAGTCGTCATCTAGATCTCAACACTAGCAATATTGGATTCTCCCGGAGACACAAACCGAAAGCTCCAATCTTGTCCTTCGTCATCGTGAGCGGTCAAGGCTTTAGGATCTTTGCTTGATGAAGTAGGACTACTTGTGGGTTTATCCTGATGATTGAAGGATGAAAATGGATTCCCATTTCTTGTCTTCTTGGGCTTCACACATTCACATTTGAAGTGCCCTTTTTCCCCACAGTTGAAGCAGGTAACTTTGGTCTTGTCAAAACCAAAAGTTGTGTCCTTAGTAGCAATCAAGTTCTGTCCGGTATACTTGACAAACTTTTTAGCTCTCTGGACAGCACTCGCTAAGGCCCACATGATGTCCATTCTCTCCAACTCTATCTCGTCTACCTACTCGTAGTCCTCATCTGCCAGATGGCAATTCCCAATTTTCCCAGCAACTAGTCCGTCATAGGAGTGAACGATAGCTGCTAAGAGATCCATGTACTCCTTTGCTACCTCTACTATCACATTCCCGAGATTCTCGGTCTTCAGTTTTATAGCATTGGCTTTAGGTGCTATGTATTGGGTACAAGACGACCCTGACGTGTCAGATCCTGAAGTGGTAGCTTGAGATGGAGTAGCTGAACTTGACACAAATGCCGTTTGAAGTGATGCTCCAGACGTTTTGGCTTGTGGAGTTGAGTTGTACAGTGATGGATTCTGATCATATGAAGACCTTTGGGCCCTGTACTTCATCCTCAACTCTTCCTCTCTTAGTTTCAGAATGAAATCGTTGATATCTAACTTTGCTAGCATATCATTCTTTCTGAGGTTGGATACAAAGGAAACCCACTTCTCTGGCAACCCATCTGCAAAGTTTGACACCTTTGTCTTCCATAGACGTTGTGACTCCATGAGTGTGCAGCTCACTCATCAAGTGGTAGAACCGATTGATGACATCATCCAAGCTCTCCTTACCCATTGACGAGAAGTTGTCGAACTCCTTCTTCAATGCTATAGCCTTTAAAGATTTTAATGATGCATTCCCGTCATACCGTTTTTCCAATGCATCCCACAACTTCTTAGCTTGCTTGTTCACAGAAAATTGATGGAAGATGTCCATAGGAATTGACTAAGTTAGCAATGCATATACTTTACCTTTTGGCCATCAGTCATGCCGCCTAAGGTAAGTTTGACTCCATCTGCACCTACAAGAATGATATACCCTGTCTCTATCGACTCCCACAGATTGGGATCTACTCTATTCAAGTAGATCTCAAATCTTTGCTTCCATTGTGGGTAATCATCTAACGTGATTAGCTTAGGGGGTTTATTATGATTTCCCACTTCATTTTCCAGAACTAATAGACTCTGGATCCTTGAATCCCCCCCTGCGGTGAGCGCTGAATATTGATCCTCTATTACTATCAACTTTGAACTTTAGAACAACCTGTTTTTACTTGTGCGAATGAAGGAGTGCGATTGGACAACTTGTGCGATTAAACAATGCGGATGGCTCAGACGTGCGAATGAACCAATGCGGATGGCTCACTCGTGCGAATGGACAGGTGTGGATAAACAATGCGAATAGGTAGTTCAGTCGTACGAGTGGTGGAACGGATGAGTTCAATCATACGTATGAGGGATGCGGATGGACCAATCATACGATTGAGTCAATCGTGCGACTGAAGCTGTTGACTTTTGAGAATTCGAAGGTTTAAGGTATTGTGACGCAAAAACACGGATTTCTCAAGAACCCTAATTGTCGTATGCTAGAAAAACGTTAACTTTTTGACTTGGAGACGTCTAAAACACGGTTTGACACAAAAAGATTGCATTTTTGAGTGAAAAACACGATTTTTATGTCAAAATCGATTGAATCACACGTAAATCTAGAGCCAAGGCTCTAATACCACTTGTTAGGACCGTGTACGGGACGGAGTACTAACTGATTTACGTGTATACCAACTCAAATAGTGAGGAATCCTATGTGATTGGCAATCTAATAAGTGAGAACGTAGTTTGAATCTAAACGTTAAGAACTATTACAAACCGATTTAGTGTGATCAATGAACTTGAAACAGGTTCTATGAAGTCTCTGGACAGCTAGGGTACGATTTAGTACGTAGGGATTCAAATTGTTACGTTTTTCCATGAATTAGGTGGTATTTATAGGTTAGTGTTTCTCATTCGTGCAACTGAACCATTAGCATGGTTCAGTTGTGCGACTGGACCATTAGCATGGTTCAGTCGTGCGACTGAGTCATGCGGTTGATCCATCTGCATGACTGAGTGTTCAGTCGTGCGACTGTGTCAATCTCATGTCACAATCGTGCGACTGATCCACCAGTATGAAGTTATTCATGCGGATGGTCCATTAGCATGGGTCATTCGCATAACAACTTTACATGACTAAGTTTAAACATATTTCTCAACCATTCTTGACTAAGAACCATTTAAACAACCACAAACCTATATAGTTAGTTCAATCATACGTTATCAAACATTAAGCAATGAAATATTCAACATTATAAGCCTAACCACAACATATATTTTATTCAGTACCCATTTTATTACATATATGAAAAACATTTTATATTTAAGCTCCTCAACTAGATATACATGTATTTATAATTAATTAATTAATTAAATTGACTAGGAAAAAAAATTTACCTTTATAAAAATGGTAAAGATTATATCGCGATACATTAATAGACATCGCCCAATATTCGTCCCAAGAATCAATACTGGTGCCTAATAGCACTCATGCGTTTTGTAATGCTGTGAAACCTCGTTCACTTTTTGCGTTGACCTGTTGCTAAACAAATACAATTTTGTTTCGTAAGGCTAACTATATTATTGAATATATCATGGCTCATCCAAAAATGATTTTTAAATACATTTTCTTTGTAAGATTCATCTTCATAAGAATAATGCATTACAAGAAGAGTGTTGGCACCTTCATGATTATAGTAGATTCTATGTGGTCTCCTCGCCTGACTGGAGCTTTCTTTGTGTTAACCACGATGGTTGTCACCATTGCTTGAACGAGATGTAGAAACATAATCAATCCTTCATCTGAATTGAAACACGACAATTAAGGTTATTTCTTCATCCCGATTCATTTGACATTTTGTAATGATGAAAATTTTTAAATATGAGTAAAGCGGATTAAAATGTAATTACAAATACACATAATGGAGAACATGGGCGGCCCTGAGGAGAGGGAAATGGGCGACCGCCAAGGCCCATCTACTCAGGAGCCCAAAGTTTTTAAAAATTTTATATATTATATATACATATATATATATTTTAAAAACAACTATAGACTATTAAAAACTCAATAGTAATTTAATTATATTGACATATTGAAACTTAGGTTTCATTAATATTTTAATTAGTTTAGTACACTATCAATTAGTTTAGTACACTATCAATTTTTTAATGTAAACTTATTTAAAAAAAACTTTAAGAGTGTCTCACGATTCACTTAAGTATGTAAATTGATTATTTTGCCAAAATTCTTCTATATACTAGTAAAACAATTATTGTCGTATCATAGTTTTTTTTACATACGTGTTATTGACTTTATATTATAGAGACTTATTTTCTTCTACTAGCCTAGGACACAAATTTTTTCAAGAATTCTTAAAACCAACCATGATGAAAAATAAAGTAAAAAATGAGTAAGTGTGCGTGTATAGTGAAAAGTATAGAACTTATTCTTTTAATAGTTTGAAGATAAAAATATTATTTTGGACATACAACAGTCTCATGACCTTTAAAATTGGACAAGCATCGAAGAATACGCGAAAGTGTCTTGTGACCATGGTCACTAGACAACAGTCACGCCTGGGTGTCATTGTTGATGGAGCGTGATGGGGCCCCACAAAGCCTTGCGAAGCCCTCGTCAAACGCTATAAAGCAAGTGTTGTGTATAATTACTAATTTCATCCCACCTTGTATTTCATAAATTACAAATTGATTTATTCAACTTGCAACATAATACAAAACCATAGTAGAACTTATTCACTATTTGCAAACTGACTCATAACAATACTGTTAGTATTGATATTGAAAAGTTTAACACACATACAAAGTTTAAAAAAACTTTTTCTTTCTATATTTTTTGGGTTTCTACTATTTTGTTGACATTATTTCTTTCGTTTCATTTTCTTGATGCCTTGGGTTCCACGTCAGAGCGATAGACATCATATATGTTTTGTATTTTTGTTTTGATATCCGTGTCCACGACGAAATTCTCCGAGTAATGCGCCTGCAGAATATTCCTAGTAGTTTTAATACCACATCCTAACTCTAGAAAACAATTACGAAACTGGTATTTTTAAATAAATAAGTTAAAAATATATGAAATGAAGTTGTAAGTAAAAATAAACATTTTATAAAAATAATAAAAAAAACGTTTGAAAATTTTATAAAAAAAAATTTAAAAAAATGAAAATAATTTTTCAAAATTAAACAAAAACGAAATTTCATAAATTGTTTTTATAAAACTAAAAAACACTCTACAAATTTCAAGAATAATTATCCTATATGTTAATTTAGCAATGTTGATGAACGTAGTTTTAAGCTTATATGTGTATGGTACAAGTGGGTAGTGTGTGTGTAAACTTCTTTGCTTGTGGTACAATTAGTGATGTAGTGTTGTGTCTTTTATACGTCTTATTTGCCATTTTTTGTGTTTCATAGACAGAGGTGGTTTGTCTTTGCCTTGCTTTGGGTTTCTCCCAGGCGTCTATAGAGGATTGTTCCCAACTTCTTTTAGGTTTCTCTTTAATTTTTTTTGGCTTTGATGGTGGCTAGGGTGATTGGATGCATATAGAGAGGGAAAGGGGGTAGGTATGTCGCTGCCGCTTCCAGCCGCCTTTGGATCGACCGACAACAGTTTAGCTTTGTCGCTTCTTAGGCGGCGGTGGTGCGTGCTTATCTTTCATGTTTAATTGTCTGACGTGACAAATGAATGTTTGCAACCACAATGAACCATCATCTTGGAGCTTTAAAATCCACAATTATATATCTTGCTTTTGTCACTATTGATGTAAACATGTGCATCAATTCGGTCTTTGTCAAAAGGATGTTATTGAACAACCACATCTGGAGGCTATGGCCTTTAAAACTTTAATATTTTTATTATTTTTAGGGGGCTTTTCCCCTGTTTAGTTGATGATTGATGTTTATAACTGCCGGACCATTGAAGGGGTTCACTTACAACATAACAACACAAAGAGGAGATTAACTAAACTTAATGAAACAATAAAATGGATTAACCACAAGTATGACACTAAGATGTAGTATAAGAAAGAGACAAAACAAGTGAACACAAGTGTTTGGTTTTCAAGGATGTAGTATATTACTTTCTAAAATTCTATTACAAGTGTTACAAAGCTTTAAAAAAAGATACAAGAACAAGGAATACTTATACTACATCCTACAACCGGTCATACTATGAAAGTCAGCTGGATACAATTGACTAGACACAAACAAAATCAATTGTAAAGTCAAAAGGAAGATTGCCTTTTGACTAGTGACTATAACATGACAAAGCTCATGATAGGATCAATTGAGACAATCTGTAATGATTTATGTAAACAATTCAAGAGAAACACAAACAATTGTAATCAATTTAAGCAATATCAACAAATTCACAATCATTGATAAAGCTAAGACAATTACAAGAGTAAGAAAGTAGTTAACAAATTCTCAACAAACTCTCAATCACTACTCTGAAAAAATTGCTTTATCACTCTACTCTAGTCTAAGCTATTTATACTAGCAACTAAGGAACTAACAATTTACAAAACTAGTACCTATACTAGTACAAACTATAAAATATACACAAAAAGACTAAATGTTAATCTTTCAAGGGTTCTAACAATAACAGCTCACATCCTTATCTATTATAAAAATGATAAAGTACATGAAGTAGAAAGTTTATAGACTCAAGACCTCAATGTACAGTTACCAAAAGCATGGACCTTTTCACCAACTCATGTAAGTTGGTGACTTTACAGAGATGCAGTGGAAATATATCCAACTTTATGGAAAAGTACATCAGATAAAGCATGTGTTAAAAGTCTTCGGAAGAAATCTGTCTTCATGAGTTGAGGCTTCGGAAGACTTTGTCTCTGATGCTTCGGAAGACTTCATCTTTGGCTTCGGAAGATATTGGTCTTGGCTTCGGAAAATTTCACACTTAGAATATTTCTATTGCATGTGTGAAACTTCCTAAGCATTCTTCTTTAAAACCCTTGTGCAGTATGCAGGATAGACTTTGGATGTTTGGGTTGCATTAGCCTCTTCATAAATTCTCTACAATAACCTATATGTTAATTTAGCAATGGAATGAACTGTTGTTTGCAATGCTTATGCATTTGGTACTTGCAATGCTTATGCATTTGGTACAGCTGGGTATAACATGTATTGTTTTTATGTTCTTGTTGAAGATGACGAGTGTGGCTCATTCAAAACATTTTTTGTTTGTTGTTTTCATTATTGTTGAGCACTACTATGACCAGGTTGATGTATCTGTTGTCATGTATATATAGATTTCTTGTGTTGTTTTAGATATTCCTGTGATGTATACTATTGTTCAATGTCATGTTTGAGGGCTGTGATAGGAGACTAAATGGCCTGAACCTAAAAGAATTGCTCTACCTATGTTGTGTCTTAATTTTGGTGTTCATGGTTATGATGTTTATGACTTGTAATCTGAATTCAGTGGTGGTTTATCATGTTGAACTTGAGACTAATTTATTGTTCGTTGATCGGCGATGGAGAAAAATAAAAGGATGTTGTGTTTGTTATTCTAGCATGGAAAATGAGTGTTACAGCCATAGCGAACCACCTTCTCTGAATCTCTAAATCCATAGTAATATTTGTTGCTTTTGTCACTATTGGTTTAAACACGCGTGTTGATTTGGTCGCTGTTGAATCATAACACATGAGTTTCCTGCCGCAACGCAAGAAGGGAAAAAACTCTAGTTGTTTTATTAAATATATTGAGTAAATTAAAATTACAAAACTTTCTCTAGAAGTGTTTATTTGACCTCGACATATGAAGTTTGGGCTTGAACTCGTTTATTCAATTATCTATAATATCAACTCAATTGCTCAAGCACGTTAAAGCTCAGCTGGATGTTAGTTTTTTGTTAACTGATTCGAAGTAGTTCACAACTTATGTTTACACCCTAACACTACACACATATTTATCAATTCAATAGATTTTTTAATTATAATTTTTATGTAATAATATTGAAACTATACTAATAAAAGAAAAAAACAATTAAAACAAAGTAAATATAGTTGAAAGACAATAATTTAAAAATAATTTTAAAAGTATATAATTTAACAAATAAAGGTATGTTAAATAAAAGAGTTAAAAAGAAAATAGTAATTTTTAAAAAAAGTTGAGCGGAGTACAACATGTAAAGGTATGAGTTAATAAGGTATGTACAGGAACAACTTAGAAAATAATAATATTTTAGTCTCCATTACATGAATAAACTTAGTTAAGGGACCCTACTTTTTGTATGTGTAATATAAATAAGACATGTCGGTGGCTACAAGGAACTTTTAGGGCTTTAGAGGTTGGCTACCACTATTTAGTAATTTACACAAATCGCTTACATCCTTTTAAAGCCAAACCTTTTTGTTTCACGGTATCATGTGACAAATAGATGAGGCAGAGAGAAATCAAACTCCTTTGCTTGGCTAAGCTTCTCTATGGTAAGTTCTCCACATCCCTGGTCGTTCGTTCCATATCATTATTCCAACCCTATTTTTCCTTTTTGATACTGTCAACTGATTTTGTTCAAGCTAACGTGTCGCCTTAGGATCGTTGGATGTGAACACTTCGCTTGCTTTTTTCTCGAGGAATCTTGAATGTTACTAGATTTTGTAACTGCATTTTGGCAAGATGATATTTCGGTTACATCCTATGTTAAATGGTTATTGATCTTGTCTTCATCCAAATGTTATAAGAATACAATACATGAACACTTAGGCTTCTATAAACATTTGATGTAGATGAATGCTCAAAAGCTTACAAATCCGGTAAACCAGATAAAATATAATTTGGTTGCTATATTATTTGAAATATTATGGTAAAGGATGGATACATAAGATTAAGAGTGAATTATTGTTTTCTTCCCCATGGTTTGGTCATAATTTTCATTTTCATTCAAAAAAGATTTTTCTTATATTTGGATTCCCTAGGTTTGAAAAAGTTACCATTTTCATCTAAAAACATGAAATTTGTATAAGAGATTTATCAGCAACATGTAAATATAATTAGGATTTCAGTTTTACAAGAAAAATTACGTAAGTACCCTTTTGACGATAATTAATTAATGCAGGACCGGTGAAGGGTGGTCACCTACAACATAATAACACAAAGAGAAGAACAAACTTAACTTAATCAAACAGTGAACTGGATTAACCACAATAGATGATACTAAGAACACAAGTA
>BJCM01269489.1:0-10712 GCA_018326385.1 Flaveria bidentis
AATTGATCAATCAAATGGTATGAATGTTCTCAAAAATAACTCAAACAATTTTCAAAACAAGATTGGTAAATTCATCAAGAATAAACCTGATTTGAATAATCTTCATTACAAACAATTTACCATTGTTAATAAATTTGGAAAACCCAAGACCATCTCGGCTTGGGTGGATATCTCAACTTAATTTTCTTGTTGTACATGTACGCCCAAGAAGACCACTTAATACATGGTATGTGGATAGTGGGTGTAGCCGACATACTGCCTTGTTACGAGATTTTAAGTTAAAGGATGGAACACATGTCACCTTTGGTGGTGATGCAGGAGGAAAAATAACAGGAGAAGGAACAATATCAAATGGGATAATAAGCTTTGACAAAGTGAACTTTTGTTCATAGTTGAACTTTAATCATTTAGGAAATGTAATCTTTAAAATTTCTTGGTCCCCGATTAATCTCGTGGCAATGTAAGAAACAAACACATGTTTCTGTTTCAACTGCAGAAGCTGAGTACATTGCTGCATCAGCAGGATGTTCTCAAATCCACTGGTTGCAAAATTAAATACTGGATTATGGGTTAAATTTTTTTAAAACACCTATTTACATTGATAACACTGCTGCTATGTTCATTATAGCTAATCCTGTTCAACATTCAAAACAAAACATATCAAAATTCGATATCATTTTCTTAGAGATAACTCTGAAAAAGGATTAATCATATTGATTCAAATTGCAACAGAAAAACAGTTGGCTGATCTATTTACTAAAGCTTTCCTTTCAGGACGGTTTGAGTATTTAGTGGAGTCAATTGGTCTTACTAATCATATCTGAACTCTCTAAATCAAAAGATCTTCATAAGTGATCCTCTCAATGTTAATTTCCTGTTTGTATTTTGTGTGTGTGTGTTTTTTTTCTTAGAAAAACCAAATACAAAAGTATACATCAAAACTCCAAAAATAGATTCCTTTTCTAATTATCAGTTTATTTTTAGAAAGGAATCTATTTATGCAATATGTGAGAAATGATAGTACATTAGTGAGATCAGTTGCATATTTCACTCATTAATAAAGTCTAACATGATCAGATATGATGTGTAGACAATATCATGCTACTATACCAAAAATGTAAATTCTTGTTATTACACTAAATCTTTATGCTTGTGTGTATTCATCTGAGTACTTTTGAGATGTATTGGCTTATCAGATTGATTACTTGTTAAGTTACACCACTCACGCCTGATGGTGATGTGATTAATCATGAGATTTGTTACAAGCATCATATCACTTCTTTGTTATGAGTCATCATAGACTTGAAGTGCTGAGATATCCTTTGTTGTAAGTCATTACAGACCTGGATTTTCTCTTTGATGCAAAAGATGCCAATGTGCAAAACCTATTCAAATGGATAGTTAGAGCTGATCAAATGGTTATCCATGATCATTCTCTATTCATTTAAGTAACATGAGCTCTGGTTATACATATGTTTCAGTTAATATGTTGAGTATGTGTTCTTTCTTGCATGTCTTGATGATAGTTGAGCTCTCTAAGTCTTTGCATGAATTACATCATGTCATATCTAAATATACCCTAATCAATCCAAGGATTTAAAAAGTAAGTGAGTTGATATTTTGTCAAAAACACTCATTTTCTGTCCTTAGATCTTGTGTCTCCTTTGCTATGATATCACTGACCAGGAACACACTTGATCAGGATTTATTCATTCTCTATGATTATTCATATTTTTTTATTTTAATGTGCTGATCTTCATTGATATGATCTCATTGCAGACATTAATTCTTTTGTTTATACTAGAACTTGATTCTGCTTTCATTTTGATTTTATGCATGTTTTTTGTGTGTGAAGGCAATGTAACAATGAGATGTGTGATCTTATTATGTTACCTTAGGAAACTTATAAGTTATTCAAACTTAAAAGTTTAGGGGGAGTAATAATTGGAAGAGTTTTTCTTAGAAAATCAAAATCAAAGTTAAAATGTTGAATTGAAAGGATGATGCTTTATGTTCAAAGTGTATGTGAGTTTGATAATGTAACTTTTGAAAATGATAATATGAACCTATATAAATTTGCAAGTGGAAATGTTTCTTTCAAAAGTTGAAAAATAGATATTTGATTATGTTTTGAGACTAAAATGAAGGGAAAGATAAATTTAAAAAAAAAAGTTAAACAACAAGTGAAGAAATAAAATTGTTAAAAATTAAATTTGAATGAAGAAAATGGAGATAAAGACGAATGAAGCAAAATCAGAACAAGGCATTTGTGCTAGCAAATTTAAGTCTGCAGTTGCTAATGCTTTGAAAGAACAGGAGATGCATAAAAAGAAGCCAATGTTCAAGATCAAGGAAGAACCAGAAGATTTCTTTGAGTGCTGATGATAGAAGATAGAAGATAAAAGCTGAAGATGAAAGCTGAAGATGAAAGATATAGATGAAGGAAAGATAAAAAGAAGACGAGATTGAAGATTTTGAAGACCAAAGACCATGTAAATCTTAGGGGGAGTATTGTTAGAACTCTAGAAAGATTAACATGTGGTCTTTATGTGTCTTTTTACTATTTGTAATAGTATAGGGACTAGTTTTGTAATTTGTTAGTTGCTTGTGTTTCATTATAATTAGCTTAGACATGTAGCATTTAAAATGAAAAGAGAAGAACAACAGTTTTAGAACAGATTTAGAACTGCTTACTTACTTTGTAATTGTCTTTGCTTGATATTAATGAAACTATGAATTTTGTTCATATATTGCTTGATTTCATTACTTTGTTTGTATTTCTTTGAATTGTGTTCATACATCATCACAGAAGGTACATTTGATCCTATCAACCCTGATCATCTCATGAAGAAAGGAATGGTGATCATCCTAATAAGGACTACTGATATATGAAGTCTACTAAGTGTTTTGGTAGCAACAGCCTATGGGGAGTTTGTAGAGAATATATGAAGAGGCTGATGCAACCCAAACATCCAAAGTCTATCCTGCATGCTAGACAAATGCATTGAAAAAGAATGCTTAGGAAGTTTCACACATGCAACAGAAATATTCTAAGTGTTAAATCTTCCGAAGCCAAGACCAATATCTTCTGAAGCCAAAGATGAAGTCTTCTAAAGCCTCAGAGACATAGTCTTCCAAAGCTTCAACTCATGAAGAAAGATTTCATCCGATGACTTTTAACACAAGCATTATCTGATGTACTTTTCCATAAAGCTGGACCCCTTTTTGTTGTAACTCTGTAAAGTCACCAACTTACATGAGTTGGTAAAAATGTCCATGCTTTTGGTAACTGTACATTGAGGTCTTGAGTTTGTAAAGTTTCTACTTCATGTACTTTATCCTTTTTGTAATAGATAGGGGTGAGCTATGGCATGTCATAGTCACTAGTCAAATGGCAATCTACCTTTTGACTCTACAATTGATTTTGTTTGTGTGTAGTCAATTGTATCCGGCTGGCTTTCATAGTATGGTCAGCTGTAGGATGTAGTATAAGTATTTCTTTTTCTTGTATATTTCCTTTATGCTTTGTAACACTTGTAATAGAACTTGAGAAAGTAATATACTGCATCCTTGAAAACCAAACACTTGTGTTCTCTTATTCTGTCTCTTACTTATTACTTATGTTCTTAGTGTCAAACTTGTTGTTAATCCAGTTTGCTATTTGATTAAGTTTGGTTAATCTCCTCTATGTGTTGTTGTGTTGTAAGTGAACCCCTTCACTGGTCCTGTAGGTTCGCTATGCTGCAAGTGCCATTCAACAATGGGCACTAACATGGTAGAATAGTGAAAAGAGAAACTGAGGGGCTGAAGTTGCTTTGGTATTGCCTTAGGAAGAATTTAAGAATATAATGAACCAAAAGTTCTGCCCGAGGAGCGAGTTACAAAAATAGGAGGAAGAATTCTGGAATCTCAAGCAAGATGGTGGAAATCATTTGGCTTATTCCACCCGGCATCACGACTTGAGTATGCTTCTACCACACATGGTGGACACTATGCCCCGCAACATTCAGAAGTTTATCAAGAGTGTACCATCTCAAATCCAAGATGTCGTGGTGGGTAGTAGGCCCATAACTTTGGAGGAGGCAATTACTATCACCGCGCAGCTCACTAAGAATCATATTAGGGTTGGCACTATGTCGGTAAAGGGTGCCAAGTCTACTCCAAAGGTTACACCCGAGGCAACAAAGGAGGTAAGGGTCGAGTCAACTTCTCAAAACAAGAAGCGTAAGTTCACCCCGATACGCAAATGCACTGTGACCGCACCAAATGCCCCTAAAAACAAATGGTGGTTACAAATCAAGCTCCTGTGGCTAGAGCTTATGTTGGTCCATATCTGACGAGTAACGCGTGCAAGTACCACCACGCGAGCAACATTCCATGTCGAATCTGCTCGTTGTGTGGAAGTATGGGATTTTGGTGGCTACTTGCCTTCGCACGCCAAACAACACTGCAATGCTCACCAACCGAACCTGCTATAATTGTGGCGAGCCTAGTCATATTCATCTGCAATGTCCTTGTAATGCGGGAACTGTGCCATCAGCTCGTGGAAGGGATTTCAACATCAATGCCAACCAAGCACAAGCCAACAATGATGGGGTGAATGGTATGTCATTGAACGTTTTTTAATCGAGCCTATACTTTCTAAACCACGTGTTAACCTGGAAAGATCCTTCACAGTTGAAGTCGCCTATGGAAAATCTTTCGACATTGACGTTGTAATACGCGATTGCACCTTGAGCCTTAACGAACACGAGTTCTTCATCGACCTTATTCCTATGCAACTGGGAAGCTTTTATGTTATTATTGGCATGGATTGGTTAGCCAAGCAACGTGCGGAAATTCTATGTTTCGAGAAGTGCATTCGAATTCCTTTGGGGAGAAATCATCCCACTTATGTCTTGCATCAAGGCCCTAAAGTGCTTAAGTAAAAACTACATAGATTTCATGGCGTATGTAGTTAATACGAAAGCCAAAGGTAAGGAACTGAAAGACATTCCTGTTGTATGAGAATTTCCCGAGGTTTTTCCTCAGGATCTTAAGGTATTACCTCCCGTGCGAGAAGTTGAGTTCAAGATTGACTTAATCCCTGGTGCAAACCCTATGGCAAAATCACCTTATCGTCTTGCACTGTCTGAAATATAAGAACTAGCTAGTCAAGTGCAAGAGTTGACCGATAAGGGGTTCATTCGTCCTAGTTATTCACCGTGGGGTGCACCTGTGCTGTTTGTGAAGAAGAAAGATGCTTCGTTCCGTATGTGCATCGACTATCGAGAACTCAACAAACATACTATCAAAAACTGATACCCTCTTCCTCAAATCGATTATCTCTTCGATCAACTTCAAGGAGCAACACAATTCTCAAAAATTGATCTACATTCTGGGTATCATCAATTATGTGTTCATGATGACGACATTCCAAAGACCTGCTTTTCATACTCGATATGGACACTACGAGTTCATGGTTATACCATATGGCTTTACCAATGCACCTGTCGTGTTCATGGATCTCATGAATCGAGTATGTAAAGCATATTTGGGTAAGTTTGTGATTGTGTTCATTGATGACATTTTTATTTACTCCAAGACGAAAAATTGATCACGAGATGCACTTGAGACAAGTTCTCGAACTTTTGAAGAGGGAGTAGTTATATGCCAAGTTTTCCAAGTGTGAATTATGGTTGGAAGAGGTTCAATTCTTAGGGCATTTGGTGGATGGCCAATGAATTCACGTTGTCCTGCTAAAATTGAAGCCCTGAAGAATTGGTGTGTTCCCACAACCCCAACCAAGGTTCGTTCTTTTCTGGGTTTAGCGGGATATTACCGTAGGTTCATAGCAAATTTTTGAAAATTGCTAAACCATTAATGACACTAACTCAAATGAATCGACTTTTTTAATGAGGACCCGAGCAACAAGAGGCTTTCGCGACATTAAAACGCAAGTTGTGTAACGCTCCTATACTCACACTCCCCGTGGAAATGACGACTTTACCGTATACTGTGATGCCTCTAATAAAGGTCTTGGTTATGTTCTCATGCAAAGAGGAAAATTCATAGCATACACGTCTAGGAAATTGAAGGTTCATGAAGTGAACTACACAACTCATGATCTTGAACTTGGTGCCGTGGTTTTTGCTTTGAAGATCTGGCAACACTATCTGTTAGGACCATTTAGGTATGGAGTACTAACTGATTTACGTGTATACTAAACCAAATAGTCTGGAAACCAATTTGATTGGCGATCCAATCAGTGAGAACGCAAGTATAGTCGATCTAAGAATGAATCAAAACGTTAAGAACGATTGTAAGATGATTAAAAACGATCTATGAACTTGGAACAGGTTTTCTTGAGTCTCTGGATGGCTAAGGTACGATTATGTGCGTAAGTATTCGAATTGTTATGTTTTTCCATGAATTAAGTGGTATTTATAGGTTAGGGTTTTCCATTCGTATGACTGAACCATTATCATAGTTCAGTCGTGCAACTGAAGCATGCGGTTGATTAATCCGCACAACTGAGGTCCAGTCGTGCGACTGAGTCAATCTTATGTCACAATTGTGCGACTGATCCAGTCTCCAGTTTCAGTCGTGCGACTGGTCCATTAGTATGAATTATTCATGCATATGGTCCATTAGCATGGTTTATTCACATGAGAACTTCACACGAATAAGTTTAAACATGTTTCTCAACCATTATTGACTAAGAACTATGTAAACAACCACAAAACTATATAGTTAGTTCAATATGTGTTATCACACAATAAACAATGAAATATTAAACATTATATTCATCAACAACACATATTATTTCATTCATACCCATTCAATTACATATATGTAAAACATGAAAGAAATTTTATATTAAGCTCCTAAACTAGGTACACATGTATCGACAAACTCCCCCTTGGACCTAGTTTACATCATTGTCTAACATTCTTCATCAGCTCATCAAACTTCTTGTACTTCTCTCTTGTAACTCTGACATTTCTCTCAAATGCGAAACAGAGTCTTATAACATTTTGGAACTAGAAGGCTTGTACAATGTCTTGCGAATTATAAAACAGTGGCCACTTGTACAATTTGTATACATCATCAACAGACAGGTGAGTCAGCCACATTGGGTCAAATACCCGAATAGTATCCATTTGGCCCTCTTTTTTCAAAACTATAACAGCTTCACCTATTCTCCAGTCGTAGTACCACCACTTAAAGTGTGGAGTGAAGTATTGTGGCATTTCCCATAGAGGGATTCTTGACATTGTGCGTAGAGGACTCCACTTTAGCACTATCTTTGGCTTTCAAGTAACTGAATCAACTTCAGACTGTCTGATGTACCTTGTCAGTTGTTGAGGTCTGAAGTTAACCCACCTGGTGTGGTACTCTTTCCTCAATGCAGCCTCAAACCAGCCTGACATTTTCTTTGGGTTAGCATATGGCAACCTCAGTTTGGCCAGCTGGTTGAGCTCAAAACCAGGGAGAGTTTTCAGATCATGTGGGAATCTGAAGTACTATATTCCTTTCTCCCTCTTGACAGCATAGACATTTAGATCCTCAAAATATGCCCATGCTATAATCTTTCCTAACACATTTAGATGCTTCTTCACTTTGTAGAGCTTGGTGTAGGCACTCGGCTTTGGAGCAGTGAGTTGGGCTCGGATATCTGCAAAACAAGCCACCCATTCAGCCTTCTTTAAGTCAACATCGGCGTTCGAGGCTTGGGCTTGGCTTTCTAACTTTGCTGCCTCCTTCTCCATCGTATCCAGTTTGTAATATGTACTACTGTCGAGAGTATCCCCAAAGTTAGGAACCATACTTCCCTCTCGATCAGTATATTCTGGATAATGTTATGCTATGATGACTTCAATATCTATTTCGTCCACATCATTAAGCTCGACATCACTATCCACGTCAATAGTAGGGGCATCCTTTATAATTTCATCCGGATTTAGCCGGAACATCTCCACAAGTTACTAATCAATAAGGTCACGAATTATTTCTCCTTCTTCAGGAGTATAACTCACAGACCTCCTGACAATCCCTTACAAATCAAGTATCATAGTCAATTGAGACTTGATTTGTTGTAAAGGAGCAAAATCATACTCGTCTGGCTGAGATGGTTGATCTGCTTGATTTAAACATTTAACATATCAATCATTTGTCATTAATCAAGATAGTTAAATAGAAAATATATATAAACATTAAGTACATAAATTTAATACATGATTCAATTACACAAGATTTAAAATTACATAAACATCTAAGCATTACTTTTATCTTGAATCATGGGCTCTTCTGCAGGCGGAGCTGAGGACGAGGCTCCTGATCCTGTGCCTTCTTGGAGCGTCTTTCTTTGGCTTGAGGGTCAACTGATGCAGCCGTATCATCTCCTTCCTCATGCTCTCCTCCTTCTTCCTCTCCTGCACCATTATTACCTCCTTCTTCTGTCTCATCATCCTCATCATCCTCATCTTCATCATCATCGTCATCATCACCATCATCATCTCCCTCTCTGATCTTGAGAGGCTCATCTTTAGAACCTTTGAGCCTCAGCATCAGCTTCTTGTTCTTCACCTTAAGAACATGTATCCTCTATGCTGACGAGGTCTGCTGCTCACGAAGCTCAGCTATCTCCCGAACCTGGGAGACAATGAGGTCAATCAGCTGATTGAGCTGAGTAGCTCGCTGCTCATCAGTAGCTAGCAACTTAAGCACAATCCGGTTAAGATTGGCCAGCTGCTCCTCTAACCCAACTGTGGGGAGAGAGGATCCAAAAGTCAGTAGGACCTGAGATGAGGTCCCAGCTGTGTGGGTGGTGGTAGTGCTAGTGGATGTAGTGTAGATGGGTGGTGGCATAGGTGTAGATGGTGGAGGGGTGGTTGTAGTAGTGGAAGGTGGAGGTGTGGTAGTAATGGTGGGTGGAGTGGTAGTATTGGTGGTTGGTGAGGTAGTAATGGTGGGTGAGGTAGTAATGGTGGGTGGAGTGGTAGTAGTGGTGGTGGGTGAGGTAGTGGTGGTGGTAGTTGTGGTGGCAGTGGGAGAAGAGGTAGTGATCAACGTGTACCTCCGTCTCTTGGGCTTCATCCCGTGGGGCTGAGGCATCCATTTTTTCCTCGAACCCTTCGAGGAGGATGCTCCAACTGGGATGTTGGGCTGGTCTAGGGTGTAGGTAGGATCAGTTGTAGTCTCCCCAGACTCGCCAGGGCATCCACCAACCGCTCGAATCCCTCACTTGGTGGCAACCACCCTGCTGCCGACCATTCCAGTCAACGACTCCTCATCCTACTCCTTCTCCTCATTAAGTCGGAAGTCTTGATGGAATCCTGCCATCTCTAATCCTCCTGGGGTTGATGATGGAGATGTCATATTAGTAGTAGTGGCCCTAGATTAGGTGGGGCCAACATCTCCACCATCGCCACTCTCATCATCATCAGAATCATCAACGGGGAGCATGATCTACTCAGTGTCTGAGTCACTGTCATCATGGCGCCACTTCCTACGAGCTGGCGCCACATAATCCTCACATGCCAGATGCCCAAACATTCGCCTGACAAAGGGTTTCACGTACTTCCCCCTTTACACCTTCATCCTGCCTATGGTGGTATCATCCATCACCTGAAGCACCACGACATCCTCCTTCTCCTTCAGCAACGAATGGATCTTCTGGTCAATAATCATCTGCATAAAGCGAGGGTACATGCAAAAGCCCTCCTTGCCCTTCGCCTCGATGTTCTCCACCAGCAAGGTGAAGATCATCCTCGAGAAGCTGAATGGATGTGATAGGAGCAATTGAGACAATCTGTAATGATTTATGTAAACAATTCAATAGAAACACAAAGAATTGTAATCAATTCATGCAATATCAACAAATACACAGTTCATTGAAATAGCTAAGACAATTACAAGAGTAAGAAAGCAGTTAACAATTCAAACACTCAACAACTCTCAGTAACTACTTTTGCAACTCTTGTTAAAACTAACTCTCCTTTTCTCTACTCTAGTCTAAGCTATTTATACTAGAAACTAAGGAACTATCAATTTACAAAACTAGTCCCTATACTAGTACAAAATATAAAATATACAATAAAAGACTAAATGTTAATCTTTCAAGGGTTCTAACAATACTCCCCCTAAGATTTACATATTCTTTAGTCTTCAATCTTTATCTTCCGTCTTCAATCTTTTATCTTCTCAGCATCCTTCATCAATCACATTAATCCTCAGGCTCTTCTTTGATTTTGAACATTGGCTTTTTCTTGTACAGCTCTTGTTCCTTCAATGCATTAGCAATGGCTGATTTGAATTTTCTAGCAAGAATACTTTGTTCAGGTTTAGATTCATTAGTTTTGATCTCCATTGAATTCATCTTCTCCAAAGTTTCTTTTGACAAACAAGTGATGTCAATATTTGCATAAAGCTCAATTGGAATTCTGCATTCTTTTGTATACACCTCCAAAACCCCTTTCCATGAAATTCTCATAAATTCTATATATTGTATATCTTTCTTTACAATATTAGCATAGGCAAGAGCTTTTCTCAATGCAATTCTTTCCATAGCAGCACTCATAACATTGATTATGGAAATGAAATATTTCTTATCTTGCTCTGCCACTTCATTAGATAATTTGTCAAATCTTTGCACAGATAGAAATGAGATGTAACTTGGATGTAGCAATTTCAGTTCAAAGGCACCAAAAAGTGTAATCATATCTTCATCC
>BJCM01269489.1:10732-26180 GCA_018326385.1 Flaveria bidentis
ATACTAGAAACTAAGGAACTAACAATTTACAAAACTAGTCCCTATACTAGTACAAAATATAAAATATACAATAAAAGACTAAATGTTAATCTTTCAAGGGTTCTAACAGGATGGTTCAGCACCAACGCCTCATGAGCGTTCTGAATCTTATTCGACAGCTTATCGAAGCCTCCCTTCCTTGAGGCAATGCTCTTTAGCAGCACATGGGCCAAGTACTTAAATTAGGGGCACAGGTTGCTCTTGTTAAGCACACCTGCGTTGATATCCCCCGAGTACTTGGCCCGCAGAAAACAACCTCGTATGGTCAGTGGGTGTAGTGTTGTAGGGCAATCAACAACATCCCCAAACTCCAAGACTGTCCTGAGATCGTCCTCAGTGATCTCTATAGCCTGAAGAAAAATAGAGCTCCTGATACAGTGGGGCTCTGAGGACCCGTCGACGACAGCGCTTTCCCAGAAAGCTTGCTGAACTGAACGGTACGGAGTGCACAGAGTTGATAAAGCACGAAAGATCCTCGATCTCCGTAAGAATGTAATAATGCAAGAGAAATCAGCCGCGTTCTGGGAGGTCAGATCCAGATGAGCACAAATTTTATGCTTCGTGCTCATAGTCCAACGAGTCGCCATCTGTTACACAATGTAAATAAACGTTAGTGTGTTTCAATGACTAAAAATTTGATACATTGGACTTTAAATCTTCTGTTCTGTCGTGCGAATGAACTGTGCGACTGAAATCTAGTCGTGCGAATGAGCTCATAGGTACAACAGAGCATACGACTGGGCTTAATCGTATGCTATCCCATGCGTCTACACCAGTCGTGCAACTGAACTCATACGCATGGTCCAGTCATGCGATTGAGCCATTCACCCAGCTCAGTCATGTGATTGAAGTTCATCAGGGTGTCCAATCGCATGACAGACTGTTTTTCCATTCAAATTAAAATTTTGAGCAAAATTTAATGTTAGACATCGTGGTTTGGCTCATTAGTCTCGCAAATTACCGACATAACATCCAATAACCTTTAATTGAACAATATACTTAGTTTTATTAGTTTCTTAGGCTAACTAACTCTCGGTTAAGTTTAGGGCTCAAATTCGATTATTAGGGCACGAATTGATTGAACTTTGAAGTGAATAGCATCGCGCACTACCTGGATGAACACTAGAAATCGTTAGATAACAACAATCAGTAGTCTAGAACAGTCAAATGAAAATCAGGCAGCGTAATGGTACTTTGTGCGATAAAGTGAGTGATTGGGGTGAATAGGCGTCTGCGACCGACTCCACCTCTCTTTATACTAGGGTTTCTTCCAGTCGTGCGACTGAACCTAGTCGCATATTTGATTCGTGCGACTGGCATAGTCGGTCACCTTCAGTCAGGCGACTAGGTGTTAGTCGTGCGACTGTGTCATTCGGTCACCTCCATTCATGCGATTGGTTCAATATTGTGATCCAATCGTGTGAGTTTACCCATGCTAATGGTCCAATCGCACGTCTGGGCCATACTAGTGGTTTAGTCATGCGATTGGGCTCATACATATGGTCCAATCATATGGCTGGTCAATACTCATGGTCCAGTCATGCGAATAGCTCATACTTATGATTTTGACTTTATTACCATTTGACACTTAATCCTTTTAACAATTGATAAAACATTTCGAGCATTCGATCATCTCATACATGACCATTTCAACTTAGAGAACTTTTGATCACCTCAGACATGATCCTTTTAACATTTGAAAACCCGTTTGGTCATCTCAAACGTGACCCTTTTTAGTGATTAAATCCAAGATAGAATTTCAATGCATAGTCCGATGTTTAATAACTAAACTGACAAAAAATTAAACAAATGAAACAACTAGAACTCAAAGACAAAACTAAAACATATTTTTGTAATTTTGTGTGAGGTGGAAATCCTAAGATAGATATCTAAAAGATATATTTCTCGAACAATACAACTTCAAGTTATTTTGACCATAACTAGAATGATTCATTATGAAATCATACATGTAAATCAAATCATTCGGGACATATTACCAAAACCTTTTGATGCTAGATTCTTGTTTTCATTGAGAGTCATTAGCAAGTCTAGGAAATCATACTAGTGCCACAAAATGCACATAGTGGTTTTGACTTTCAAGAGTTGCAGCCACGAGGATTGTCAGTATACTTGTCATCTTAAATCCATACACAGACTTTTGACACAAATAGGTGATGATTTAAGGTTTAATTATTTAAATAAGCATTTGTGGATCCCACTCTTATATGCTAATCAACATTCCTTAGGAGATTTTTGAGCGGTCTGCGGGTAGTATACAAGAAGAAACTATTCCAGAGATTTCAAAGAGATGCTAAGCCTCAGGTCAGTGCCACCGCACAGCAGAGAGGCGCAAACAACAATGAATTCTAGAATATTTAGGTTATGTTTATCCTTAGGTTAGTGCCACCACACAGCAGAGAGGCACATAATGTATCTTCTTGTTTGAGCAATTATATTCTTTTTGCACAGATTGCACCAACAACATAGGTTATTAGCTTGATTGCTTTTTGCAATTTTCATGTGCTTTGCTCATTTTTATGGTCATCCGCACACATTTGTGGCGTTTATTTTGCTCGTCACCCCTTATTCGAACTTTGTTGATTGTGTTAACCAGAGATAAGATGATAACCCACAGCTTGTTGAACAACTTAGTTTGAACTTTGATCACCAACGAGGTCTAATTATCATTGTGTTGAATCCACCAGCACATCATCAAACGGTCTAGCAACCTTTAGGTCTACCTTCTCTGTGTTACCTTAGTAGTCGCTAGTTTTACTATTATTTTTCCTTTTATGTTGCTTAGATTTCTCAGACTTGTACATATGAATTTTGCATTTTAAACAACTTCATTCTTTTAAAGTCCCAAACTATTTGTTCTTGTGTACTATCATTTTCCATAGACATTGAATGAGTATCACATAAACGATCTCATTTCTCTTAGCTAGACTGTCCTCCTCCCTCGTTTTTATTTTTATTTTTTATGTACTGAAATTAAAACAACTAAATTTAATGTTAACTTAACCTATTCTCCCCCTAAAATTCAAATACCAAAAATGTTTTTGCGTTTAGAATTTTAATAGGCGAACAAATAAAATAAAATAAAATAAAATAAAATAAAGTAAAATGAAATCTACTTGTCGGATTAAGTACTATCATGGTCAGAAATCACTTCACTATTCTTTTTAACGCCGTTGACCTCTAACAGATATAGAAAACGTGGTTTATCAAAGGCTTTTGTGTAGAGATCAGTACATTGAAAATCCGTATTTATTTTAACAACATCGATCAAATGTTTTTCAAAACAATCACATATAAAGTGATATTTAATTCCGATGTGTTTAGTTTTAGGATGTTGGACTGGATTTCTAGTTACGGCTATAGCAGTATAGTTATCAACATATATTGGAGTGTTAGAGAATTGCAACCCATAATCTCGCATTTGCTGTTGAATCCAAATGATCTATGAATAGCAACTTGCAGCACAACATATTCAACTTGATAGGTTGACAGAGTAACCGATGTCTGCTTCTTACATTGTCAGGTGACTAATCTTCTCCCAAAGAATTGACATCGCGCTGATGTTGACTTGTAGTTCATTTTGCAACCGCCGTAATCCAAGTAACTATACGCTGTAAGCTCGAAATCATCATCATGAGGATACCACAACCCGAGTGTTGGAGTACCCTTCGGATAACAAAATAACCTTTTAACTCCGATGAGATGGTTGACCTTCGGTTTCGCCTGATATCTGGAGCATACATGATATCCGGTCGTGAGGTGGTGAGGTACACGAGATATCCGGTCGTGAGGTGGTGAGGTACACGAGAGATCCGGTCATTCCTCGATACGTGGTGGCATCAACCAAATCGCCACTTTCGTCGGGTGCCACATCCTGGTTTGTAGCAAGTGGAGTCCCAGCTGCCGAAGCATTCTCCATATCGAACCGACTGAGAATATCGCCTACATACTTGGTTTGATGTTGGAAAATTCCTTTAGCTGTCTAATCCACCTGTAACCCGATAAAGAACTTCATTTCTCCCATGGAACTCATCTCAAATTCTGCCTTCATTACTGCTTCAAATTCATTACACAATTCTTCGTTTTTGGACCCGAAGATTATGTCATCAACATAGATCTGTACAAGCAGTAAGTCACCATCCTTTTCTTTGATAAAAAATGTAAAATCAATCTCTCCTCTTCGAAACTCGTGTTTCACAATATGAGTCAAGAGCTTCTCATAGCATGCTCTGGGGGCTTGATGAAGCCCGTATAGAGCCTTGTCTAGATTGTAAACTCTGTCCCGATGATACGAATCCTCAAATCCCTTGGGTTGACTAACATACATTGTCTCTCAGATTTCACCTTGAAGGAATCACACTCTTTACATCAAGCTGATAGACTTTAATCTTCATATACGATGCACAGGCTAGGAAGATACGGATGGCTTCCATTCTTGCCACAGGTGCAAACACTTCGTTGTAATCGATTCCCTTGACTTGTCAAAATCCTTGAACTACTATTCAGGCCTTGTTTTTGATAATGACCTCTTCGTCATCCTTCTTGCATTTTAAAACGCATTTAGTGCCAATGACTTTGGCACCTTTAGGTCTATCCACCAGAGTCCACACTCCTAACTTCTTGAATTGAAGAACTTCTTCTTGCATGGCACTCACCCAAGCCTCATCATTTAAGGCGTCACTTACATATTTTGGCTCAAATTGAGACACAAAACATCGATAAGCACCATCGTGAAGGTAGTCTTTTTCCATGACTGAGGCATAATCAGTAGAGTATAGCTGATTTCTTGTCTGTACTCCCGATCTTACATCCCGTATGACATTGTCTAGAGGATGATAAACATTTAGTCGAGATCTAGGAGTGGTGTGTATAACTACCTCATTATCCAGATTGTGAACCACTGGTTCGGTATTTGAGGCAGTGGGAGTATGGGGTTCCGAAGTGTCAGAGGATGTGTGTGTACTTGTAGTATTAGGAACGTGTTCCTCCTGATCCACCTGAACATTTTCCACTTCTTCATCGTCAGAAGAGGAGTCACTTACCTCTAGTGCTCCCCCTGAGTTACTCGAAGACTGACCTTGTGAACCAGATGTTGTCGAGTCTAGGGGCGGTGTGTTTAAGACATATACATCATCTTTGTCGATAGCTCAACATCAGAAGGAGTGAGAGTAATGTTGAAGAACTTGAAAAAGCCATCATAATCGAAAAAGAAGGCGGGTCCTTTTCCTACAAAGGGTGGTGAATCTATGAACGTCGACGTTGCACCACACTTCTACTTGACCCATTGAGTTGTAGTAAACCCTCTAATTCGGTATGTTGTATCCTAGAAAAATACACTCTTCAGCCTTTTCAATAAACTTTCATGACTGAAGTTTCTTCAGCAGTGTACATGGTGCGCCAAACGGTTCAACATACTCCAGATTAGGTTTATGTCATTGGAACAACTTGTAACACATTTTACCATGTCGTTTAACCACCAAGACTCGATTCATAGTGTAACATGCATTTTCTACTGCCTCGTTCCAGAATTGGATAGGCAGTTTCGAGTCTGCTAGCATTGTCCTAGCTGTCTCTATCAAGCTTTTGTTCTTCCGTTCAACAACTCTATTCATCTGTGGAGTGTATGCAGATCTAAACTGATGTATAATTCCCTTTTCTTTGAAGAATGCCTCCTTCCACTGATTCTTGAATTCTATATGGTTGTCTGAGCGAATCTGACGTACTTTTAACTTGTATAGAGATTCCAATGTGGTCACAAGTTTTTTGAACGAATTAAATGTTTCTGATTTGGATTTCAGAAACATTACCCAAGAGAATCTGAATAGTCATCGATGACTACATAATAGTACAGTTCTCCAGCATGCTCTTGGTGCTCACAGGACCAAATAAATCCATATGTAGAAGTTTGATAGGCAGTTCAATAGAGTTGACGTTCTTTGCCTTATGAGACTTCTTGGTATGTTGCCCTTTCTTACACGCCACACAAAAATCCGGAAGTTGAAAGTTTTTGACATTAACTCCATTGACCAAATCATTCTGAATGAGATGATTCATCTTCCTTGGATTTATGTGTCCGATTATCCAATGCCAGGAGATGGATTCCTTCTCAGTTGCCTTTGACAAGAAGCATTGGACTTGATTATCGGTTGTGGAGACCTTTAATAGATTCAAGACGTGTAAGTCATTATACCTTGAAGCTGACATTAAAATTTGGTCCCCCGGAATGATGTATTCCTTCTTCAACACTTAGCACTTCTTAATGTCAAAAACAACCTTGAAACCTTTGTCACAAATCTGGGATACAGAAAGTAAATTATTTTGTAGTTGTTGAACATAGTTGACCTTGTAAAACTTAACTTTCTGATTTCCCACTTCTCCCTGTGCAGTAATGTAACCTCCTTTTATTCAGCAAAAGAAACATGTCCTCCTTTAATATGTTTGATGTTTGAGAGGAGTGACAGGTTCCCGGTTATGTTCCTCGATGCTCCACTATCCACAATCCAAGTGTTTGTGATAGCACTATAACGAACACCCTGCACATTCAAAGGAAATGATTAGTGAAGGTTTGGGACCCAAGCCTTAACTAGCTTGGGTAACCAAGAGGAATCGCACATCATAAATTCAACCCACTGTCCATTTGAGGGCGATGGCATATCATTCTTCTTACTGCTCTCAGTATCAGACATTTGATTTGATTTTTCTTTCCACAAGCTAGTTTTGTGCAATGCCTGTTTGTGATAAATAGACGACTGGTTTATGGTTTGAACTTTAGTTTCATTATTTCTTTTAGGTGGAGTAATAGAACTCCTTTTAAAAGACATCTGTTTAGTATCATGAAGTTCAACTTTTTTTCTTGGTGTCTAATACTGAGTACAATTAGAAGCAATGTGTCATCTCTTTGCACAATTGTAGCACGATCGACCTTAAACATGTTGGGAAAGACGTCTCTGTGGGGAAGTGTGTTAGACCGATGTGACTTTGGTCTTGTTGGGTTTTGTCACTTCTTGTTTAGATGTTTTATCTTCTTTAACAAAAATAATTGTTTGAACCTTTTTAACATCTTTACCTTTTTGTTTATTTGGAATTAGACATGAAGCACGTCTTTGGTTAACTTGTTTGGTCTTTTTGGGTTTGGTATTAGACATGGTTGAACCTGACTTTACCTTAACCTTCTCAAATTTCTCATTCAAATTAACAATAGGCATTTTACCCTTAGATTTCAAGGTGTCCTCCTTCAATTTAGTGACAAATTGCACCATTTGACACGTGGAATCTGGATCACTAACTAAAGGAGTGGTCACCACATGACCCTTAATAGGATTGTTATTTTCTTGTCAACATTTAGTATTTAACAAGATCTCATGTAGTGGTGAAACCACTTTGTAACCTAATCCCTCCCCGTTATTTCGTTCTTTCACTAAGTTTTTAACTACGTGAGAAGAACTAGTCCAACTGTGTTGTTTTTGTTTTAATGAATTTACTTCGACTTCCAAAACTATTTTATCATTTTTAGTTTCTTCAAGGGAGTTTAAATAGAACTTAATGTCATTTGGTTGGTTAAAAGCCACAACTTCGGTTTCCCTTAGTTGTTTATTTAACAGTTCAATTTTCTGTTTGTAACTATGCTCATTTAGTTTTAAAATGTGATTTGCTTTTGTGCATAGTTGCAAGTCCTTTACTAAGCTATCATTGTGATCTAATAACCTAGCAAATTTCAAATCTATGCTTTCCCTAAATTTTTTACATTCATAACAAGCATGATTGTCAAACAGTTGGTCTTTAGTACTTACCTATGAAGATTCAGTTTAATCTACCATCAGTGTAGAGGTTGACTCTTCAGCTGCGGTAGATTCTGAACATGTAGTTTTGGTATCTTCTTTAATCAAGGGTTTGACCACTTTCGCAGTATCTTCATTTTCTGACATTGCTAGTTCGACCGAGATATCATCTTCACTCTCAGTATCATCATCCAACACCTCAACATTTGCAATGTTAGATTTTCCCGAAGACATAAATTTGAAGGTCCAATCTTGTCCTTCGTCACCTTGAGCAGACATAAATTTGCTATGTTAGATTTTCCCGGAGACATAAATTTGCAATGGTAGTTCCACTTGTTGGTTTGTCCTGATGGTTAAAAGTCGAGAATGGGTTGCCGTTACCTGTCTCCTTGGGCATTACACACTCACATTTAAAGTTCCCATTCTCTCCATAGTTGAAACAGGTAACTTTGGACTTATCGAAACCAAAAGTAGTGTATTTAGTGGCTATCAAGTTATGTCCCGTCTTCTTAACAAACTTTTTTGCTCTCCGCACAGCATTTGCCAATGCCCACATTATGTCCATTCTTTCAAGCTCATTCTCGTCTATCTGATCGTAATCTTCATCTGCTATATGGTAGTTACCAATCTTTCCCGCAACCAAACCATCATATGAGTGAACAACAGCTGCCAATAGATCCATATGTTCTTTAGCCACCTCCACAGCGATATTCTCGCGGTTCTCAGTCTTTAAACTGGTAGCATTAGCCTCAGGTGCAATAAAATGGGTACTCGATTACCCAGATGTGTCATACCCTGAAATAATGGTTGGTGAAGGAGCAGTTGAACTTGAAACAAATGCAGTCTGAAGGGGTGCTCCTGAACTCGCTGTTGTGGAAGAGGCGTTGTAAAGTGAAGAATTTTGGTCATATGTTCGTTTCTGCGACCTGTATTTCATCCTAAGTTCCTCCTCTCTCAATTTCAGGATGAAGTCATTTATGTCTAATTTTCCTAATATACTGTTTGTCTCAAGTTAGATACAAATGAATCCCACTTCTCTGGTAAGCCATCCGCCAAGTTGGATACCTTGTCTTCCATTGACGTTGTAACTCCATGAATATGCAACTCACTCATGAGATGATAGAACCTGTCGATTACATTATCCAGACTTTCTTTACCCATTGAAGAGAAGTTGTCAAGCTCCTTCTTAAAAGATTTTGCGTTTAGAGCTTTTAACGAAGCATTTCCGGCATAGCGTTTTTCCAAGGCAATGCAAAGTTTCTTTGCCTGTTTATTCACAGAAAATTGATGGAATATATCCTTTGGAATAGACTGATTTAACAAGGCATAAACCTTCTTCTCTGCATTATATTTCGCCTTTTGGCTGTAGTCATCCCTACCAATGTCAATTTTACCCTTCTCCACCAACCGGCATGTCATATCCTATTTCAATGGATTCCCAAAGGTTGGGATCAACTCCATTGAGGTAGATCTCAAAACATTGCTTCCATTGTGGGTAATCGTCTAATGTTATAAGCTTAGGTGGTTTATTATGATTCCCAGTCTCATTCTCTAGAAGCTAGAGGTTCTGGATCTGTGTGTCTCTATCTACAGTGAACACGGAGTATTGTTCTTCCATCTCGTTAACTTTAAACTTTCAAAATCAATTACTTCACTTGTACGAATGCACCACTCGAGCGATTGAACTTATGCGAATGAGTCAATCGTGCGAATGATGTGTGCGGATGAATTCAATCGTTCGATTGGATACAGTCATGTGTAAGGAGAGTGTAGTTGGAGTCTTTGTGAATGAAGCTGGTCAGTCGTACGAATGAACAAGGCGACTGAGTTCAATCGTGTGTATGAGAGGTGCGAATGGACGCTGCTGTTTTTGCAAAAAAGAAGGTTTTGAACACTTTGACACAAAAAACCCGAATTTCTCACGAACCCTAATTGTCGTATGCCGAAAAACGTTAACTTTTTGACCTGGAGACATTGAAAAACACTGTTTGATGCAAAAAGATTGAGTTTTTGAGTGAAAACTATGATTTTTATATCAAAATCGATTGAATCACACACAAATCAAGAGCCATAGCTCTAATACCCCTTCTTAGGACCGTTTAGGTATGGAGTACTAACTGATTTACGTGTATACCAAACCAAATAGTTCGGAATCCTATTTGATTGGCGATCCAATCAGTGAGAATGCAAGTATAATCTATCTAAGAATGAATCAAAACCTTAAGAACGATTGTAAGATGATTAACTCCGATCTTTGAACTTGGAACATGTTTTTTTGAGTCTCTGTACGGCTAGGGTACGATTATGTGAGTAGGTATTCGAATTGTTACGTTTTTCCACGAATTAAGTGGTATTTATAGGTTAGGGTTTTCCATTCATACGATTGAACCATTA
The DNA here is from genome assembly GCA_018326385.1 of Flaveria bidentis. Classification (NCBI taxonomy): domain Eukaryota; kingdom Viridiplantae; phylum Streptophyta; class Magnoliopsida; order Asterales; family Asteraceae; genus Flaveria; species Flaveria bidentis. Next base: position 20,962 of record BJCM01269489.1, read on the forward strand.
GCATGGTACAGTCGTGCGACTAAAGCTTGCGGTTGATTCATACGCACCACTGAGTTCAAGTCGTGCGACTGAGTCAATCTTATGTCATAATCATGCGACTAATCCAGTCTCTTGGTTCATTAGAATGAAGTTATCATGCGTATGGTCCATTAGCATCGTCCATTCGCATCAGAACTTCACAAAGATAAGTTAAAACACGTTTCTCAACCATTATTGACTAATAACTATGTAAACAACCATAAACCTATATAGTTAGTTCAATATGTGTTATCACACAATAAACAATGAAATATTAAACATTGTATTCATCAACAACACATTTAATTTCATTCATACCATTCAATTACATATATGTAAGACATTAAAGACATTTTATATTAAGCTCCTAAACTAGGTACACACGTATCTACACTATCTTTATAGGACGCAATGCATAGTTTACACTAATCATAAGAGTCTCCAACACATGTTCAACTAAAAGGATCTCAACATGAGAAAAAGACATTGGATTGAGTTGATTAGCGACTACAACTATTACATTCTCTACCATCCTCGAAAGGCAAATGTTGTAGGCGACGAGTTGAGTCGCAAGGTCCGAAACAAGGTTGTCTCGCTTCAAGAAATTTGAGATCGAAGGCAACGGTTTGATACGTTAGGAGAATTTGATATCGAGATTCATGTGGATGTTAACGAGGCTACTTCCATGCTTCAAAACATAAGGATTGAGAATGATCTCGAGTTATGCATTCACGAGGCTCAATAAGCAGCGTTAACCAATGTGGGGAAAGATGAATATTTGATGGCTAATGTTTGGTCACAACTAGAGACAAAACCAAACAACATATGGTAATTCTTGATTCGACTTTGGATTCCGAATCATGATAACCTTCGACACTTCATTATTAACGAAGCTTATCAAACTCGATATTCTATTCATCCCAACTCTGATAAAATGTACATGGACCTGCGTGGCCAATACTGGTAGCCTGGAGTGAAGAAAGATATCGCTTCCTATTTTTCCAAGAGTCTCACATGTGCAAGGGTCAAAGCCGAGCACCAACGACCAAGTGGTTTACTTGAACAACCCGAAATCCCTATATGGATATGGGAACATATATCCATGGATTTCATAACCAAGTTAATTCGTACTCCTCATGGTCATGATAGTATATGGGTGATTGTAGACAGTTTGACCAAAACGACACATTTCATACAAATACGAGACACATACAAAGTCTCAAGACTGGCTCATATCTACATTGACGAAATTGTGATTTTTCATAGCGTGCCATTGCATATCATATCTGACCGAGACGCTCGTTTCACTTTGCCATCCTCAAACTGATGTTCAAACTGAATGAACAAATCAAACCCTCAAGGATTTGCTACGTCTATGTATCCTTGACTTTGGTGGTGATTGGGATACGCAAGTTAGGATCGTGTATTGAACGAAATACTAACTGATAAACGTGTTTACCGAATCAAATAGTGCGGAATCCTATTTGATTGGCAATCCAATCAGTGAGAACGCATGTCGAAACAATTATGGATTGAATCTAAATGTTAAGAATGATTTGGAATCGATCTAGTGCGATCTATAAACTTGGAATAGGTTCTTAGAGGTCTCTGGACGGCTAGGGTTCGGATGTAGTCAAATTGCTCTTAATTCTTATGTTTTTCCACGAATTAAGTGGTATTTATAGGTTATGGTTTCTCATTCCGGCGACAGAGCCATTTGCATGGTTCAGTCGTGCGATTGAGCCATGTGGTTGATCCATTCGTACGACTGAGTGTTCAGTCATGCGATCGAGTCAATCTCATGTTACACTCGTGCGACTGATCTAGTCTCCTGGTTCAGTCGTGCGACTGAGTCATTCGCATGAAGTTGTTCATGCGTATGGTCCATTAGCATGGGCCATTCGCATTAGAACTTCATATTACTATGTTTGAATATATTTATTAATCATTACATTACTAATATTAGTTCAAACAACCACAAACCTATATAGTCAATTCAATAAGCATTAAACTACTAATTAATGAATTAATAAACATTATAAGCACAACCTAACATTTGTATTTCATTAAGTACCCAATCTGTTACATATGTGTAAGACAATAAAGACATATTACAGTAAGCTCAGAAACTGGGTACACATGCATCTACAAACTCCCCCTTGGACCTAGATTCATCTATTGTCTTACATTCTTCATAAGCTCCTTATATTTCTTGTACTTCTCCTCTCTTGTAACTCCTGCATGTATTTCAAGTGCAAAGCATAGTCTGATCACATTTTGGATTTGGAGGGCTTGTATAATGTCTTACGCGTCGTAGAATAGTGGCCACATGTATAAAGTTTAAACATCGTCAGAAGACAAGTTAGTTAGCCACATCGAGTCAAATACCCTGATAGTTTCCATATTACCTTCTCTGTTCAGAACTATGACCGCCTCACCTGTTCTCCAATTATAGTACCACCACTTAAAGTGTGGAGTGAAGTCATGTGGCATTTCCCTTAGAGGGATTCTTGACATAGTGCATGGAGGACTCCACTTCAGCACTATCTTTGGCTTGCTAGTTATGGAATCAACTTCAGACCGTCTGATATACCTAGTAGGTTGTTGAGGTTTGAAGTTCACCCACCTGGTGTGGTACTCTCTCTTCAAGGCAGCCTCAAACCAACCTGACATCTTTCTTGGGTCAGCATATAACAACTTCAGTTTGGCCGGCTGGTTGAGCTCAAAACCAGGTAGAGTCTTTGGATCGTGTGGGAATCTAAAGTACTCTATACCCTTCTCTCTTTTTACCGCATATACATTAAGATCCTCAAAATGGGCCTACGCGATAATCTTGCCAGACACCTTGTGATGCTTCTTCACTTTGTAGAGCTTGGTGTAGACATTCGGTTTTGGAGCAGCGCGTTGGGCTCTGATCTTCACAAAACATGAAACCCATTCAGACTTTATGATGTTGACATCGCCATCTGAGGCTTGGGCTTGATCCTTGATCTTCTCGGACTCTTGCTCCATCAGATCCAGTATCTCAAACATATCACTGAGCAGAGTATCACCCAGATTAGGGACCATATTTCCCTCTTTGTCAGCATACTCTGGATAGTGCTCCACAGTGATGTCCTCAATCTCGATCTCATCTATGTCAATCATCTTATCGTCACTTGTTACTTCAAAGGTTGGAGCGTCCTTGACAATCTCATCAGGATTGAGTTTGAACATTTCGGCCAATTGCTCATTAGTGAGATCATGAATTATTTCCCCCTCTTCAGTGGTGTAACTCATTGATCTCCTAACAATCCCTTACAAATCAAGAATCATTGTTAGTTGGGTCTTGACCTGCTGAAGGGGAGCAACGTTGTATTCATCTTTTAAAAAATTTTGATCTGCTTGATTTAAAACATGTAACACATCAATCATTAGTCAATAATCAAAATAGAAACACATTAACAAAATATAAACATTATATACATTAGTTTGATACAATATTCAATTAGACAAAAATTTTTAAATAATATAAACAACTAAGCATTACTCTTGTCTTGTATCATGTGTTCCTCCACTAATGGGGCTGATGTAGAGGCACCTTTGTCTTGAGCTTTCTTGGTCCTCCTTTCACTTGCTGATGTGGCACCCGCAGCAGATGTATATCCTTCTCCTTCATCATCATCATCGCCTTCATCAATATCATCACCTGCATCTGTATCATAACCTTGATCATCACCATCATCATCATCATCACCGTCATCATCATCACCATCATCTCCATCTCCTTCTTTGATCTTTAGTGGCTCATCTTTTGATCCTTTGAGCCTTAACATGATGGTCTTGTTAGTAGCCTCCAACTCCTCTATCCTTTTTGCTGAGTGGACGCTCTTGGAGTTGGGACATCTCTAGGCTCTAAGCAGCCATCTGTTGTGCTTGCTGCTCAATCAACTGCGGCTGATGAGATTGTGCAGCAGTAAGCTCTACTAACTGACAAATCTGGGCTGTCTTCTCGTCATCGGCTGCTAACAGCTTCAGCACCATACGGTTCATTGCTGAGAGCTGTTCCTCTACCCCACTAGGAGATAGAGATGATCCAGATGGAAAGTAAGATCACGGTCCTGCTTGGTGGCTAGAGGTGGTGGTGGTGGAAGTGGTGAAGATTGGGGGTGGTATAGATGTTGGTGGTGGTGGATGAGTTGTAGTGGTGGTGGATTGGATGTGGGAATGTGGTGGAGTGGGTGTGGTAGAGGTGTGGTAGGTGGTAGAGGTGGTGGCTAGTGGTGTGGTAGCATTGGTGGTGGTAGTGGTGGATGGTGTGGTTGGGGTAGGGGCTGTGGTGGTAGATAAGGTCAAGGTAATCTTCAGTCGCTTCCCCTTCTTGCCATAGGGGTGAGCCATCCTCTTCTTCCTTGTGCCTCTAGACACTAAGGCTCCCCCTTGGCTACTGGGCGGGTCTGGGGCATATGAGGGATCTGAATCAGCAGCAACATCCCCGGACTCCCCTGGGCGTCCACTAACCGCCCTCAAACCTCTCTTTGTGGCAACCACCCTGCTGCCCACAGTCCTCGTGAGAGGCTCCTGATCACTTTCTTCTTCCTCATCAGGAGGACAGAAATCCTGGTGAAAGCTGGTTGTGGTGGCATCTAGATGAGTAGGGGGTGAAGGAGTAACATGGGTAGTGGGGCCCCTCGTAGAAGCGGGCCTGGAGTCTCCGCCGGTATCACCGTCATCGTCAGAGTCTTCAGATGGAAGAGCAATTTGCTCAACATCTGAGTCACTCTCTTTATGGTGCCAGTATCGCCTACCTAACGACACGTAATCAAACTGGGCCAGATGCCCAAAGAGTCTCTTCACCGGGGGTTTGACCTGCTTTCCCTGGTAGACCTTCATGCGTCCCAGTGTCGTGTCATCCATCACTTCCAATGACACCGCATCCCGACTCTCCTTAGGCAGAGAGGACAGCTTATCATCAATGAACATTTGGAGAAACCTAGGGCACATGCAACAACCCTCTTTACCATTAGCCTCTAGATTCTCTATCAGGTAAGAGAATATCATGCTCGAGAAGCTGAAAGGGTGGTTCGGAAACAGTGCCACGTAGGCATTTTGAATCTGGTCTAAAAGATCATCAAACCCACCCCTTCTCGAAACCAAGCACTTAAGGATGACATGTGCTAAGTACTTGTACTGGGGACACAGGTTGCTCTTGTTGAGCACAC
>BJCM01269493.1:7838-22535 GCA_018326385.1 Flaveria bidentis
ACCCTTAGAAGATTAACATTTAGTCTTTTATTGTCTATTTTATATTTTGTACTAGTATAGGGACTAGTTTTGTAAATTGTTAGTTCCTTAGTTTCTAGTATAAATAGCTTAGACTAGAGTAGAATTACTGGGGGAGTGAGTTTTAGTTGTTAAATAGCTTAGATCGCGTACCCCGGTACAGTATCAGTCTACGGACATGAGTCAGGAGTATTGCATGAGACGAGATAATGAGGTGAGCGACTTTGCGTTGCAATAGACTCGGATAGAGTTCAATCCCTGTGATTGACTCGAATGGGATCTTTGTCACGTATCCCGGTGCAGTATCAGCTTTTGAGCATGAGTCGGGGATATTGCATGAGACAAGATTCGAGTAATAAAGAGTAATGAACGAAAGATAATGTATGAAAGAACGAAGTATGAAATGAACGTAAATGAATTATTGTAATAATGTACTGAACGGGATCCTTGTCATTCGACCTCAGTAATCGTGGCTGAGTGCCACGAAGAGGGTAAAGTCTGACCGGATTTAGAAAGAGAAGTGAACGATAATGTAATACGTTGAATGAACGAAGTAAACGAACATAAAGACGATGATAATAATGATATTATCTGTATGTAGTATGATGTATGATCACGAACGATTGTAAAGTATAGTATGAATTGAATAAAGTAAAGAACGGTTTTACCAAAGTAAAGTATTTTATTATAAAAACTATAACTCACTTAGCGTTGTTGACTTTTTGTATGCATGATAGTTGGCAGGTATTATTTTGATGCTGAGGAGTTGCAGGCATGGATGCATAAGCTACCGGGAGCATTTTGAGGCTTGCATCCGTATTTTGACATGTCTTTGTATTTTGGATGAAAACAAATGTTGTAAATGAACGAAATGACATGTTTTTAATTATTAATGAAAGTTTTAAATCCCGCTGCAAAATAAATGTACGCTTTATAATGTTTTAAAGGCAATGAATGACCAACCGTGAGGTGCCCGGGAACGGGGCCTTACACCTACTTCTTAAGAAAAAGGCACATCTGTCTTGAAAAGAACGTTGCTGAGCTTGTTGAGCCCTTGGAGTCTTAGGGAATATGATGTAAGGTCCTGAAGAACAAGATGACTGCTGAGAATATGTTAGGTATTGCTGAGGTTGGGAGGGTCCTGAGCTTTCAACAACCATTAAAGTGTTGCTAGCACGAAGGCTTGAAGGTCTACACATCTGATGGCCTTTCTTGTTGTCTATCTCTACACAGTATCCATCAAAGATGCCATATAGTTCAGTCATGGTGAGGGAGTTCAAGTTTTCTGTCCTCTTGATAGAGTTACAGTAGAACGTTCACTCATTTAGGAGTGCACTCATGGATTTTCGAATGAGATCTATCAATTCAAGAGCAATTCCCACAGACTAATGGGAAGAGATAAGATCCAAGTACCCGAAGTATTGTTGGTTGAGGGTCTCTCCAACAATGTAAGTGAAGTTCATCGGACTGCTGCTTTAGTGAATCTTTCTTTGAGTCATTAGAGCTAGAGTACATTTGAGATAATGCATCAAACAATTCTTTAGCTGACTTGCAGTGCTCAAAACCCCACCATAATGGAGTTGGATATAGCAGTCATAAGTGCAGTCATGGCATTACTATCAATGTCCATCTTCTTCCGGTCTTTATCAAAGTAACCTTCAACGACCTTTTTTATCATGGCACCGTTTCCACCTGGTGCAACCACCTTTGGTTTGTAAGGACCATTGACAATAGATTGTCATATTTTTCCATCTTAATACCTGATGAAGCCTTCTATGCGTCTGCTCCATGATCTAAAATTTTTAGGGGTGATAATAGGTGCTTTAGTCATCGTCTCTATCTTAAGTTCAGACTTTTGCTTGAAGGCCACTTTTGAGTGTGGTAAAAAGAGGAGTGAAAAATAGGTTGATTTGGATGGTAAGATCTCACAATCAAGAACCTAAAAAGCTCTGATACTAGTTAGATGATTGATATTTGTCACTTAACACTTAGGTTTTCTCTCAAACTCACTTAATCACACACATGGTTTTAGATGATGCAGAATCTCTTCTAAGAATGTCAGCGGAGTGTTAGAAGGACAATACTTATGTACACTGGTTCATAGCAGTGTCTTTCGAATGTTAGTTCTTTTGAGGACAATTATACTTCGGAAGAGACTTCTTCCGAGGCTTGGGGACTTCTACTTCGAAAGTCATTGTCTTGAAATCTTCTAAGTCTTGAATTTCGGAAGAGAAGACCTTGTCTTCGGAAGTTGGAGTTTTCCTTCGGAAGTTGTTCTTGAACTTTTCCTTTGGAAGAACTCCATTTGCCTTCGAAAGTTCCACACTTAGCTTCGGAAGTCCTTTATTAGCAGCACTAAAATTCTTTAAGTGTTTAGTTTTTGTTGCACCAGTCTTTCTAGATCCAACAATCCTTTTACATTGAATTAACAAAAGAAGACCAACAATTTTAACAAACTGAATGAAAACGATTACAAGAATGAAACTATTGGATTAAAATAGTCATTTTACTTTTTATTTTTTATTACATTTAGTAAAACACACGTTTACGTAGTGTGGAATCCATTAATAGATCAACTGTACCTTTTAAGTTTTCTTAAAATTTTAATTGTTTTAACTAGTGTTAGGAAGTTTAAAAGAATATTGTATATTTCAATAAATTATAATAATTTGTAATTATTGTTATTCAATAAATTGTTGTAAATTAAAAGTTGTGAGTCTGACACAATCAGCAACCAATTCTCCGTAATAAACCACGGACACGCACATAAAGGCATGCTTATTTCGGTTGAGAACGACGATGATTCAACTGTTTCACATAATGATCGTGAGCAGAAAAGAGCGATGAATAAGGGAGAATATATTTCTCCGACGACTCAATGACCCCAAAAAAAAGATGAGGACTTTCCTAGGCCTTTGTTGGGATCCAATGAAACTCATAGTTGGTTATGAAAGAAGATTGTAAATCTCTTCAATTTAACCAACTATGTTCTCTGATATAGGTTCTAGAGTTCTAACATTTGAATTTCTCTTACATTCTACGTTTCCAAGTACATGTATGGTCATTTTACAAGAAGTGTAAATGTAAAGCAGATTATGTGTATTTGCTGGTCAAAAAAATATAGAAAAAGATGTCATAAATTAAGCTATTTATCACCCAAACCAAACCAAAAAGTAATAACCCTATTACTTAGCAAGGATTTATAAAAAGAGACACCTGTTTCTTAATAATGTAAACTAGCGGATATAACTATCATTGACGTAACACACGTAATTTTATTTTTTTGATCATGTTACCACTTTATCTTTTAATGAAACCAGGAGTCCTAAAATTCTTAATGAATGGAGCTTAGTATGTTCGAGCGATAAAAAACTCTTTGATGGCCAAAATGCAAGAAGTTAAAACATAATTATTCATGAAAGTTTTGTAATCGTATATAGATAATAACTAAAGAGAAGTAGCAATCATTCAAATAAACACATGTACCCATAAATTTTCAAACATATTACAACTTTTTTTGTTTACATGGGACTCCATTTATCTAACTAAACCTAAACTAGTATAATAAACTTTTTATTTTGTAATATACCAGTTTTTATAACACGTGTTTAGGTGAGATTTCTACTTTCATTTATTTTGTATTGTGATAACTAAATAAAATGAGTTGGCTTGGGCTTTTAACAAAATGAACCAAGCTAGATCGTCTAACTTTAAGCCCAAACTCAAGCCTAACTTGGCTTGGCTCAAGCTCAACTCATTTGTAGCCGCTAATTTAACGTCACCAAAAACATTTATGGTTGCAAGTACTTATTTGTTATTTGTCCAATAAAAAAAATACAGTCAAACCCATATAAATTAGCATAAGAAGGGACATTTCGTAAGTTTAAATAATGTTTAATCATATCCAAAGAAGGGATAGTTTGCAACTTTAATCATATTCAAAGAGAGAATAATTGGTAAATTAATCATATCATCCACTTTGTATTAAAAAAAATCCTATAATGATTTTCAATGTAAGAAATGAGAGTAACACTAAGAATATAAAATGAATTTATTATGTAATTATTTTTTCTATGGTGTTACAACACAACAGGTTAAGGGAATGTTTATGGTATATACTGTTTTAGGATTTTGTGTGCGTCAATTACACTAATGTTAATGGCTTATATATAGTATAGTGAGTATTTACAAAGATGTTTTCATATATGATTTACAAGTTATAAGCAACATATAACTATACATATACATATAATATGCTGATCCCGACCTCAAACCCCAAGGAATAATATATATCGTAAGGTCTTACAAAGAAGGCTAAAGAGGCAATATTTGGTGTTCTAGGGATTGTGTACAATATCATATCATATCATATCATAATCTAAAGTTGTATAGTAAAAAGTGATCATTTATCAATAAATGTATGCTGCAGAAGTGGAATTTAAAATGATAGAAGAAGTCACTTTCAGTCAAGTATGAATTCAAATAATCAAATAGGCATCAAAAGATCAACTTACCGGAGATGCCTTTTAATTTTTGTCCTTTTAGGGCTAACAAACTAAATGTTAAAAGGAATAATATGAAAGACTTTGCAATATAACACTTCATAATGGAGAATCTTGTATTCAAAATTACAAATTGAACAAAAACTACACAAGTAACATCCGAGAAAGCGGGGCCAAAAAACATACATCATAGACTGAAATTGGACAAAAGGTTAGATACTAACATGCGAGAAAACATGGCCATAAACCATACAGAGCCTGTAAAATTGTAAGAATGGAAGAAGATTATTTTTTTATAAAAAAAAACCACACCTACATGTTGAGCAACAAAGCCACCGATGACAAGTTCCCCGTTGATGAGTAATAAATGGCAAGTAACCACTACTAAGAAACTTGCAACTGATCACAAGTTACCACTGATAAAAGAACTTATTGCAAGTAATTGCAATTAAAGGCATTATGTCACGACCCGCCTAAAGTCAAGTCGTTTACACGTGCTCCGGATAAACGGACTGCCAAAAAATGATCTAGAGCAACCTTGAAAAGACTTGATATTTCATAACAAATACCTAGATATTACCTTGTAAAATCTAAGATATTTAATCACCCAAAAACTCACACAAGTCTTGTAGTGCACTTGTAAAAGCATACTTGTAACACTCATGTAAGCAATACAAAGTCATATGTATAACGAGCTTGCAAACGCTTCCGTAGCGTAACTTGAATTGTTACTTTGTTTGGGTCACAAATGCTGAACTTAGGTCAAGTGCAGTGGTTAACTAGTGTTTGAAGCTCCTATTGATACAATAATATAGCACCCGTTAATGCCTTGGAGCTCTTTTTAACTATCTTGTAATGATGTTAGAGCTCCACTTGTGTTCATGTCATCATGTTTGACGCCTCTAAAATATCCAATGTGTCTAGTCTTAACAGTATGTAATTTGCTGCATACGGTATGATAAAAAAGTAATATAAAGAGGTAATAGCTTTAACATGGAAGAGAGTATGACCATGCTGATCATTACATAACTAATCCCAAATTAATCAATTTTGAAAGTACATGGATTCAAATAACAATAAATGACTAGTTTAACCATTAAAAGTCGAAACAAATTACACAATTCAAGACTAGTGTTAAGAAAGTAGAGAATGCATAGGTTACCAATCACGACCACAAAGAAGAAAAGAATCCATAACATAAACAAACCAACAATTCAAGCATGCATCTTTTGAGTTTAATACTCAAATGATGGTCTACTTCTTATTAATCTATAAGGGTTAACATTAGTTATATTTATATAATAAATCATAAAGATTCTTTTTACCAGTAAATTTACAAAAACAAGGATCATATTTAAACTTAATTTAGTCATTGTCGTTTTCCTCTTTATGAATCAAGAATCCTCAATGAAACTGGATAATATCTCACGTTCGACAAATCATTCTCTATCTCCAGATAGCACTATCCTTATAGAAAACATCCCATGAGCTTTGACTGGTTTCTTAATGGTTGTGACACTATGTATATGAGTGGTCAACTTTCCATTTTAACCAACTTTCCGCATTAACTTGATATCAAGAACAACTTCCTTCGTGGTCATCAGCAAGAAGTACACATAGAGCAACCCAGGGAATTGGGTTTGTTGCTAGGGGATTCAGATTAGTTTGCAAACAACAAAAGTCTTTTTGGCCTCAGAAAACCTTTTCGCAAAGGACTCGATCGCAAAAGATAAGGAGTCTCCTAGTCCTTGTTTTTGGTTGATTCAATATTGTGATTAAAGCATTTGAGATGACACTGCACCTACTTGATAATCAATGTTGATGATATAGTAATTACCAGGAGTTTTCTTATTGGTATCAAAGACCTAAAGGATCATGTGTATTTTCTAGGCATTAAGATTACACAATCAAAAACTGGTATTCAATATCTCAACAAAAGTAAACATTGGATATCTTGAGAAAGTCGGTATAGTAGATTCTATGACAACTGATTGATCCTAATGTTACTAGGTCATCCTAACCTTTGGTAGATTTAAATATATATATCAATACCTAGTTAAAAGACACAACTATTTTGTGGTAAAGATATCTCACTTGTTGTGAGTGTGGTTAATCAATCGGTCCTTGAATTCTCACGGGGAAGCCGCACCACACATTCTATAAAGTACATAAAAGGAGTTCCTGAATATCAAGGTCATAGAAAGGTTCAATGTTATTCGCATGCAGATTATGATGCGCTTCCTTTGAGTTGACAGGCAACTCGAGATTTTGTGTCTTATTTGAAGCCAATTTGGTTTCCTAAAAAGTAAGCAACAAAATAGCAAGGTCAAGCACAATAGCATTGAGTGATGGCGAATGCAACTTTTGAACTTGTACATGTAAAGCAATATTTAAGGTCCTGTTTTATTTCCCAAAATATAGCTATGTCACAACAATATGTCTTGCATATTTCCTCCAACCTGGTCTTTCATGAGAGCACAAAGCATACTAAAATTGATTGTGAGAGGGAAAAAACAACTTAATTGGAAAGTCTAATTATCAATATGTTTACAAATTCTCTTAGAGTTCCTCAGGTTGAATATATATGTAACGCGCTTGGAGCATCAAAATACATACTCCACCTTGAGGGATTGTGTTTAAATGTATTAGATGTAGCAGTTATTAGGTTTAGGCTTATTAGCTTAGCGGGTTAGAGTTGAATTTGTATTATGTTTGTACATACGTGTTGATTGTATCATACAAATTACCTCAAACATATATCTAAAAAAATATCTTTTTTACCTTTGCAAACTTAATAATACAATTAGGTGTCAGGGCATGATGTGGAATACATTAGATTAAGCTCTACAAAATAGTTTTAAGCATACGTGTAACTTTGATGATATGTATGTTAAAAGTATTTTACCTTCATTTTTAGTAGTAATGAGTTGACAATTATAGCTTTGTGGTCAAAGGAGCTACTTAAGAAAATGTACATATGCAGCTAACTTTAAGCACGTGGGTAAAAATGTACAATGTCCCATTGTGGGCAACTTTAAGCTAATGCAGAAATAAATAAATATAAAAAATTGAAAATGGGTTGTAAGCATTCATGTAACTTTTTACTTCTCTAAAATAATGTATATATGTTGACTGGGTAGTGAGATTGAGATTCTCACTAGGATCGAATATAGTAATCGAGTATTGTATGGCGGAATCAAACAATCAATAAACATTCAATGCAAGAAATACTCATAAATACTTGTTTGTGTTGATAAAGGTGATTGATTACAATAAATGCTAGGGTTTGAGCAAAAACAGTAATAATACACCTTGATAATGTAAGACACAAAATATTCTAATTGTCTATCAACATTCACCTCATGTACGAGGTTTTCTATTCTATTTATAAGCTGACAAGATGTTATTTTACAAAATAACTACTACTCCTGACCTATACATCAGAACTAGTCTAAGTTTATCAACATTCCTTCGCAAATACGGATGAATTGGACTTGATCAACATTTCTTTTGTTATCCGCATTAGTAGTTTGGTCATCCGCATTGAGTAATGCGGATAAACAAATACTTATGCGCATTTCTTATCCGGGCATCCGCATTTGCAAATGCGGATGAACAAAACTTCTCCGCATATCTTTTAGGTTATCCGCATTTGTTAATGCGGAAGAACAAACACTTGTCAGCATTTGTTCTATGTCTTCCGCATTTACAAATGTGGTTAGCCAACACTTGTTCTTCTCGGCAGATTCTTCATCCGCATTAATTCTTGGACTTGTGGGATTTCCAGCAGACTAACCATCAACTCACCAATTGAATTGGCATGTATGATCCTTTCAGGATCCAACAATACTCCCCCTAAGGATTACACAGCCTATGTTCTTCAATGATTTGGAGGCACTTGAGGTTTTGCTTGTGATGGATCCAAAATGGCCTTTATCATGTTGACAAAGTCATTTGCATCTAACATCTTCTCTCTATTCAGCACATGTATCTTCATCTGACTCATAGTGTAGATGACTTCTAATGGTAGCTTCTTAAGAGAAACCAGTTCCCATATAGATACAGTAGACAAGCCATCCCTATGTATCAGTAAAGCTCCATCCACATCAACCTCCAGCTTCACAATGTTTCCTAGTTGCATAGGAGTCTTTTTATTCTTTCTTTTCTCTCTTTTGGCAATGATCTGATCATATGCCATTTTCAGTATTTTAATACACTTCAAGAAGAAATGCATGTCTTCTTCTCCTGGTTTGTTAGTTATTTCTCTGAAGTGTTTGGTGTAGATGTAGTGGATGTATGATTCATCAAGTAGCCTCACTTCATATCCACTAAATGATTTCAGCACCTTCCTTTCCTCCCCATTTTCTCTCAATTACTAGCTCATAAGTCTTCCCATCATAATAAACATTGGAGATTGGTATGGAAGAATGAGTGTTAGACACCATCTTTCTCTTCAATGACTCTGTTGGTTTTACTTTAAGCTCTGGAAACACAACTTCCTCTACTTGTTTAGTCCTTTTCTTTTCAAGAAGGTTGATGAGGAATCTATCTTTCCTCATACATATAGTCTTCAGAGATTTGAAGTTGTTAGTTCTTTTGAATATTTTGAGTATCTCTTTAAACTCATACCCCCTAAACATAGCCTTATGATTTATCAGTTCTAAGTTGGCTAGTTTCTTCAAGTCATGAATCTCCAGGGCATTTACAAGAGCAAAGTACTCTGTAAAGAATTGAACCAGCCCTGAGATCCTTTTAACCATGAACATATTCCAGTCACTATCATACTTCCAAGCAATGATTTTCTGATCAGTCTTGCCCTTGGGAGTAGACACACCTTTGATCATCTCTGCAATGGTCAGACCTTCTTGAAGTTTCAATTGTAAATGCTCTGCAAACCACTCAGGATATCTGTGTAGTACAGGTGCCAAAGAGTCATGATCTCTATAGGTGAGCTGCATATCTTGAGCTGACACTCTAGTTCTAGGCTTCTTATCAATAATTTCTTCTTTCAGATTCTTAAGCCTTTCTTTCTTCTCATTGTTCAACCTAAGGATGGCAGCTCTTAGGGAATTAGTCTTTATATTTCCAAGCTTTCTCTTTGTGAACCCTTGACTGGAGAGATAATCCTTCATTTCCCTATCAGATATGTTGTAAGGATCAGTATATAATGAATGAGGAGTAGATGTTTGCTTTTTCATGGATGATACTTTGGGCACAACAACTTTGGGAGAAAGAGTCTTCTCATACTCGGTCTCAATTGTGGGGTCCAGCAGCTTGTTCAATTTCTCTTCTTCTTCCTTCATTCCCTCATAGGTCATACTGAATACTTCATCTGGGTCATATCCATGATTAATCAAGAACATGCCTCTCACCATAATGATCTAAATGTCTTCAATCTTGATGTAACCATGCTGGTGACTCAATTCCAACTACCAAAATACACAAGAATCATCTAATGGAAAGCATTATTGGTGAACTTAATAAAAGGGTGACAAGAAGCAAGTCAAGTATTGCAAATATTTGTTTGTTCTCATGCTTTCTGTGCCAAACAGTACCCAAAAACATCAAAGAGTCTCCTTAAGACAATAGCTGGATTGAAGCAATGCAGGAAGAATTGCTGCAATTCAAGAAGCAAGAAGTATGGCAATTGGTAGACCTTCCCGAAGAACAATACCCTATCGGCATCAGATGGCTGTACAAAAACAAAACGGATGATAGAGGGATTGTCATCAGAAATAAAGCAAGACTTGTGGCATAGGGCTACACACAAGAAGAAAGAATTGATTATGATGAAGTGTTTGCACATGTTGCCAAATTAGAAGCAATACGAATCTTTCTTGCATATTCAGCATCCATAAAGTTTACAGTTTATCAAATGGATGTGAAGTGTGCTTTCTTGTATGGAAAGATTGCTCAAGAAGTCTATGTGAGTCAACCACCTGGCTTTGAAGATCCAGATTTCCCTCACAGGGTGTACAAGCTTGACAAAGCACTGTATGGTCTTCATCAAGCTCCAAGAAAGTGGTATGAGACTCTATCATCTTTCATTCTTGAACATGGATATGAAAGAGGAAAGATTGATTATACTCTCTTCAGAAAGAGAAGATTGATTATACTCTCTTCAGATTTACGTGGATGATATTATATTTGGCTCAACAAACAAGTAACTCTGTAAATACTTTGAAGACCTTATGCATTCAAAATTTCAAATGAGTGATATGGGGAACTCACTTTTTTTCTAAGGGTGCAAGTCCAACAAACAGCAAATGGAATTTTCATCAACCAATCAGAATATGTGGAAACAATGTTGAAGAAATTTCACTTTGCTGACTGTCAGTCTATTAGAACTCCTGTGGATACTAAAGTGAAGATTGGACCTGATCCAAAAGGCAAATTAGTGGATCAGACTCACTATCGATCTATGATCAATTCACTTATGTATCTAACAGCCAGTAGGCCTGACATTATGTTTGGTGTTTGTGTGTGTGCCGGATATCAAGCTGATCCTAAGGAATCTCATGTGAATGTTGTCAAAAGGATATTCAAATATCTTAAGGGCAAACCAGCTCTTGGTTTATGGTATCCAAAGGAAGGAGACTTCAATATTTATGCCTTCACTGACAGTGATTGATTATGGAGGATGCAATTTCAACAAAAAGTCCACTTCTGGTGGTTGTCAATTTCTTGGTCCTAGACTGGTCTCCTGGCAGTGCAAGAAGCAGACAAACGTATCTGTTTCAACGGCAGAAGCTGAGTATAATGCAGCATCAGCTTGTTGCTCTCAAGTCCTCTGGATTCAAAACCAGATGTTTGATTATGGTTTTAACTTCTTTCATACCATATTTACATAGTTCGCTAATAGTGCCACGATTTTCGATTTGGATCGCTCGTACCAAAACACGATACGAACACGTTTTGGGAACACCCCGGTTCATAATTCCGACCATAAAATTGGCGTTCCAGAAATGAAAAAGATGAAGAACCGAGTCTGATCATAGAGTGGGTTCTGGACCAACCTCAATTGAGAACAGAGATTGAGATGAAGCGATCGATTTTCACATCATGTTTGGTTCTAAAATCCACCCAACCTCAATTGAGAACTGAAAGCCTTCGATCTTCACTTTTCATACTTGCAAGCCTTCGATGTTCCTTATTACCTGCTCCTCCAAAATGTTGAGGATGACCTTCGAACTTTGGGAGTTGCTCATTGTCGTTATATGAAAATAAAACCTAATTTTTGCAGAATGTGTCTTTTAAGTAGTGAGCCAAGCCCAAAATTGTTTTTTTTAGAATGGGCCCTTTAAGTTTATTAAGTTGGGTAATGAATTTAGTTACTTAAATAGTATTAATTGGGCTTAAGTTTAACAGGACACTCAAAGTTACTTATGAAATTTAATGTAGAAAAATAGCACCAAGGTACATCGTACTACATTATATGGTACATCGTACCAGAACGATCCGAAATGAGCCTACCCCCTCTCGTACCGAATTTTAGGGACCTAGCGAATTGCGATCCCGTTTCACATTCCCGTACCGGACCGTACCGCGAACTATGTGACTATGTTTCATACACCAATTCACATTGACAACACTGCAGCTGTTTTCATTACATATAATCCTATTCAGCACTCAAAAACAAAACACATTGAAATTAGATATCACTTTTTGAGAGACTGTGTTGAAAAGGGGTTAATCAAATTGAAAAGTACCCACTGAAAATCAATTGGCTGGTTTATTTACCAAGACATTTGAACCTAGTAGGTTTGAGTTTCTAGTTCAATCAATTGACATGATTAACCTTGAGTAACACTAATCAAAATATTAAAAAAAAGAATTCGAAAAAAACATCAGAAAATCACAAAAAAGTCGATTTAGTGAAGAAAAGAATATAATGGGAAATGATATAATTACAATCGTTATATCATTCATTGTGCTTAATTTCAAAATTTGAAAGGCTGTAATGACTTACCAGATGTGTTGGTAGACTAAACTTGGAAGAGAAGATAAATGTTGTGATGAATTAAAGTCATATTCAATGGTGAAAATCTAATCTCAAAGTACTGGTATGTATCAGATTATCTAAGTGCATGTATGTATAGTAACCTAAACATACCAGGAAATGATACTTTATTAATCTCTTTCACCTACATCAAGATTCATCTCTGTTTTGTTGAGCAAAGACCTGATGAAACAAGCACATAGTGCAGATGTACTGATCCAAAAGATTCCCAATGAGGAACACATCCAAATTGGATGAATCTAAAAAACAATGCATTCCATGTGAATGAACAAAAGAATCCAATCATGGATCACCTTCCAAAGTGAAGTGAAAAAAATCTCAATGTGGATCATCATGAAAAGGATCAAAGTAAAAGAATCCCAATGAGGATCAGTGAAAATAAAATCTCATAACTTAAGTAACCTGGTTAAGAAAATTATGAAAAAGTTCTACCATGCATTACATAAGGATGGTTAATCATTCCATACTTCTGTGTGTGAGGTACATATTGAATAATTAAATCAACCAAAACATGATAAATATCACATGCATTAAAATATCAACCTGGTATGAGTTTAAGAGGACAAACATAGCTTCAATCAACAAGTTCATAAACATGTCCATTTTATCATAAAGGATGCACATGTGTAATGTAAGATTGATATGATCCCAAATATACTTATCTTTATTATTAATAATCAAAATTAATTTATATTCAAAAGTTTTTAAATATTTAAAGTTTCTATCTAGATGTGGATATAAACTTTAGGGGGAGTAATTTAAAATTTTTGATTAAGTTTGTATAGACATTTACTATCTTAAATTACTTCCTTAAAACTTTAAAACAAATCAAAAAGAAAATGTTTGTGTTGGTGCAAAAGTTATACCATAGTATCTCAGCTTATGCAAATTCTTGGAAGCATAAGAAGTCCAAGATAAGTCAAATAATGGGAAACTTGTATCACTTCTGACATACAACTCAATCCAAGCAAGAATTGATAACCCCAACAACAGTCAACAACTTCATAAGACAAGTCAATCAAAGACAGTTCTTCATAACAAAAAAAACCAAAACATAAACATTAAGTTTTGATTAAGTTCAAAAGTTAATACGGGTAAATACATTGGTTAATACGGGTGAAGGTAACGCATGCATATAACCAATGCGGGTAACTGTTTATGTCAAGTGAAACTAATGCGGACAAAGAGTTTATTCTACCGCATTGGTGTCTAACAAGTATACATGAAAAAGCCAATTTATTCATTTTCTTAAAATTCACATGACACATTCGTTTATGCCAATTTATTCTTGTTATGAAGAACTGTCTTTGATTGACTTGTCTTATGAAGTTGTTGACTGTTGTTGGGGTTATTAATTCTTGCTTGGATTGACTTGTATGTCAAAAGTGATACAAGTTTCCCATTGTTTGACTTATCTTGGACTTCTTATGCTTCCAAGAATCTGCAAGCTGAGATACTATGGTATAACTTCTGCACCAACACAAATACTTTCTTTTTGATTTGTTTTGAAGTTTTAAGAAAGTAATTTAATGTAACATCCACCATTTTTCAAACTAATTATTTATTATTTATCAAACCATTTAAACAAGTTATTATAATTTTATGATTTATAGGATATTTTATAATTTATAAAATAAAGTTTTATAAATTTATGATGTCTTATCTTCATTATGAATGTAAATTATCAAACTAAAATAAATTATTGATATTCTACAAATACATGTGAAGTCTATAAAAGTTTTATAAACTAGTGATTTATTTAATGAAGTTTTAAATAATTTGAAAACAAGGATGTTATAAGTTTGGGGTTCAAAATGTAATTCTTGAAACTTGATCTTAAAAGTTTGACATAAAATAATAACTACAAACTAGAGGGACCATTTGTGTAATTAATGAAACTCAAACCATGTATTTCCCCTCTCTCTCTCTTTTTTCCGGCCGCTGGCCGGCTTAGCTATAAACCTTGATTTTTCTTGTCGAATCGATTCCAATCGTCTCATGTAACTGTTTCGAACACTTGATGGGTATTAATTCGAGTTACAAGGGTCGATTTAACTTGGTAACCGTTCGACAATAATCCTTTAACCGTCTGACATTCAAGACTCCATGATAATCCAATTAATCGAATGTGAATAATCATTTAACTATCCCTGAACT
>BJCM01269498.1:0-11165 GCA_018326385.1 Flaveria bidentis
GTGGGATCCACAAATGTTGGTTGAAATAATTAAACCTTAAACTATCACCAATCTGTGTTAAAAGTTTGTGTATGGATTTAAGAGGACAAGTATACTGACAATCATCGTGGCTACAATTCTTGAAAGTCCAAATCAATGTGGGGATCTAATAGTACCAGTATGATTTCCTAAAATTGCTAATGACTCTAGATGAAAAACAAGAATAGAGCATCAAAAGGTTTTGATAACATGTCCCGAATGATCTGAATTTCCTGTATGATTCCAAATTGAATTGGTCCATGTATGGTCAAAATAAATTGAAGCTGCCTTTTTCAGGAAATGAATTCTTTAGATTTATATCTTAGGATTTACCCCTCACAAAACCACAAAAACATGTCTTAGTTTTGGATTTTAGTTTTAATTCTTTTATTTTGTTTAAATTTTGACATTTTAGTGTGTTAAACATCGGACTACGCCATGGAATTCAATAGAGGTTTTTAATCACCTAAAAGGGTCACATCTGAGGTGACCACACGTGTTTTAAAATGTAAATGGGTCACATCTAATGTGACAAATTGTTTTAAAAGGATCACATCTGAGGTGATCAAAAGTTTTTAAATTTAAAAGGATCATGTCTGAGATGATCGAATGCTCAAAATGTTTAATCAATAAGTTAAAGGGTGTAACATGTCAAATGGTCATAAAGTCAAAATCATAAGTATGATCCATTCGCACGAATGGACCATGAGTATGGACCAACCGTACGAATGGACCATACTTATGCACTAGACAGCCAAATGGAGCATGAGTATGAACCATTCACCCGAATGGCTCACAAGATTGAGCTAGTCACCCGAATGGAGCTGTGCGAATGAGTCAGTCGCCCGACTAAACCCCAGTTGGCCAACTGAATGTGATCGACTGAACCAATCGCACTACTGAGGTCCAATCGCCCGAATCAACCGAACGAATGGGTCCAGTGGCCCGAGCGAAATCAGATTCTGTATAAATAGGGCCATAGTCGATCGCATTCAACTCATCACTCCCAATCGCCCTAATATCGCATACCTTAATATTACTCTGCCCAAATTTCATCAGACCAAAATTTCTGACTTCTTTTGATATTCTGACATTCGTTGGTGTTTATACAGGTAAAATGCGGTGTGACCGTGCCAAAAACTCCATCGATTTATCTCCAAAATCGAGACTTTGGGACCTTGCAAGAACCGAACCGATTATTGGGGAAATTACCTAACTAAACTAAGTAAAATGTTGAAACCAAAGTTATTAGGTTATTAGTAAAGTGATTACGAGTCTAATGAACCAAAACACAACATCTAATTCTAAGTTTTGGACCAAATTCGATTTTCAGTTGAACGAACAATGGGAAATGCGACTGGACACACGGATGAACTACAATCGCACGATTGAACTGAATGAATGACTCAATCGGCCGAATGAGTGATACGAATGAGCTCAGTCGGCCGACTGAACCAATCGCATGCTCAGCCACCCGATTGAACTTAGTCACATGCTCAGTCACCCGATTGAATCCAGTCGCATTTCAGGTCAACCGACTAAACACAGTCGCATGGTTCAATCGCATGATTGAACCAGAATGAATTCAACCAGGTTAATTTGAACTGATTTGTGTTGTGTGGTGATCTAATGTCTGTGTGTCTTGTGTTACAGATTGATGGCTGACACGTGGTCTATCAACCCCAAGCACAACATATGTGCTCATTTAGATGCCATTACTCGGAACGGTGCCGAGTTTGCGGGGATCATTGCTTTCCTTAAGAGATCCAGGATCTACAAGGCTATTTACACTCCGTGCACTCCTTATAGGTCTATTCAGCAGGCCTTCTGGGAGGGGGAATCGGTTGATCGTTCCCATGAGCCATACAACATCCGGAGTTCTATTTTTGGGATGGATATACAGATTACAACGACTGATATATGACATGTACTTGGTTTGGGTGACGATGCAGGCCACCCTACCAGACTTCACCCTCTAACAGTGAGAGGGTGCTTCTTAAGGATGAAGTACGCTGGGGATATCAATGCAGGTGTGCTCAACAAGAGCAACCTATGTCCCAGTACAAGTACTTAGCACATGTCATCCTTAAGTGCTTGGCTTCAAGAAGGGGTGGGTTTGATGATCTTTAAGACCAGATTCAAAATGCCTACGTGGCACTGGTTCTAAACCACCCTTTCAGGTTATCTGATAGAGAATCTGGAGGCTAAGGGTAAAGAGGGATTCTGCATGTACCCCTGATTCTTGCAGATGATTTTTGATGAGAAGTTGCCCACACTGCCCAAGGAGAGCCACGACGTTGTGTCGTTGGAGATTATGGATGATACGACACTGGGACGCATGAAGTTCTACCGGGGAAAGCTGGTCAAACCCCCGATGAAGAGACTCTTTGGGCATTTGGCCCAAGCTAACAACATGGCGCCGGGTAGGCGAAAGTGGCGCCATGCGGAGAGTGACTCAGATGTTGAGCAAATTGCTCTTCCATCTGACGACTCCGACGATGATGGTGATACAGGCGGAGACTCCGGGCCCGCTTCTACAAGGAGCCCCACTACACATGTTACTCATTCACCCCCTACTCATCCAGATGCCACTACAGCCAGCTTTCACCAAGACTTCTGTCCTCCCGATGAGGAAGAAGAGAGTAATGAGGAGCCTCTAACGAGGACTGTGGGTAGCCGGGTGGTTGCCACAGAGAGAGGTTTGAGGGCAGTTGGTGGACACCCAGGGGAGTCCGGGGATGCTGTTGCTGATACAGATCCCACATATGCCCCGGACCCGCCTAGCAGCCAAGAGGAGCTTCTGTGCCTCGAGGCTCAAGGAAGAAGAGGATGGCACACCCCTACGGCAAGAAGGGGAAGAGGTTGAAGTTCACTCTGACCTCATCCATTACCACAGCCACTACCTCAGCTACACCTTCCACCACTACCACCGCCACTGCTACTACACCACCTACCACCACCTCTACCACCTCACACACCACTACCACACCCACTCCACCATTTACCCACATCCAATCCACCTCCACTACAGCTCATCCACCACTACCTTCATCTATACCACCCCCAATCTTCACCACTGTCGCCACCACCACCTCTAGCCACCAAGAAGGACCGTCATCTTACCCCTCCTTTCCATCTGGATCACCTCTACCTCCCAGTGGGGTAGAGAACAGCTCTCAGCACTGAACCGTATGGTGTTGAGGCTGTTAGCAGCCGATGATGAGAAGACTGCTCAGATTCGTCAGTTAGTAGAGATTACTGCTGCACAATCTCAACAGATATCTCAGCAGGCTCAGCTGATTAAGCAGCATGCACAACAGATGGCTACCTAGAGCACAGAGATGTCCCAACTCCAGGAGCAACATGTCCATTCAGCAAAAAGGATAGAGGAGTTGGAGGCTACCAACAAGACCATCATGTTGAGGCTTAAAGGATCTAAAGATGAGCCACTAAAGATCAGAGAAGGAGATGGGGATGATGATGATGATGATGATGATAGTGATAATGATGATGATGGTGGTGATGATCAAGGGGATGATACTGATGCACGTGATGATGTTGTTGTTGTTGATGATGATGATACATCTGTTGCGGGTGCCACACCTGCAAGTGAAAGGAGGACCAAGAAATCTCAAGACCAAGGTGCCTCTACTTCAGCCCCGTCAGCAGAGGAACACATGATACAAGACAAGAGTAATGCTTAGTTGTTTATGTTATTTAAAATCATGTGTAACTGAATATTGTATCATACTAATATATATAATGTTTATATTTTGTTAATGTGTTTCTGTTTTGATTATTGACTAATGGTTGATGTGTTACATGTTTTAAATCAAGCAGATCCAAATTATCAAAGAGATGAATTTGACGTTGCTCCCCTTCAGCTGGTCAAGACTCAGCTAACAATGATTCTTGATCTGCAGGAATTGTCAGGAGATCAGTGAGTTACACCCCTGAAGAAGGGGAAATAATTCACGATCTTACTGATGAGCAACTGGCTGAAATGTTCAAGCTCAATCTGGATGAGATTGTCAAGGATTCTCCAACCTTTGAAGTAACCAGTGACGCTGAGCTGAACGACATAGATGAGATCGAGATCGAGGACGTCACTACGGAGCACTATCCAGAGTATGCTGACAAAGAGAGAAATGTGGTCCCCAATCTGGGTGATTCCCTGGTCAGTGATACGTTTGAGATACTGGATCAGATGGAGCAAGAGTCCGAGAAGATTGAAGAACAAGCCCAAGCCTCAGACGCCGATGTCAACATCCGAAAGGCTGAATGGGCTGCATGTTTTGAGGAGATCCGAGCCCAACGCACTGCTCCAAAACCGAATGTCTACACCAAGCTCTACAAAGTGAAGAAGCATCACAAGGTGTCAAGCAAGATTACCACGTGGGCCCATTTTGAGGATCTTAATGTATACGCGGTAAAGAGAGAGAAGGGTATTGAGTACTTTAGATTCCCACACGATCTAAAGACTCTACCTGGTTTTGAGCTCAACCAGCTAGCCAAACTGAAGTTGTTATATGCTGACCCGAGAAAGATGTCAGGCTGCTTTGAGGCTACATTAAAGAGAGAGTACCACACCAGGTGGGTCAACTTCAAACCTTAACAACCTACTCAGTATATCAGACGGTTTGAAGTTGATTCCATAACTGGAAAGCCAAAGACAGTGCTGAAGTGGAGTCCTCCACGCACGATGTCAAGAATCCCTCTAAGGGAAATGCCACAGGACTTCACTCCACACTTTAAGTGGTGGTACTATGATTGGAGAACAGGGGAAGCGGTCATAGTTCTGAACAGAGAGGGCAGAATGGATACTATCAGGGTATTTGACCCAATATGGCTTACCAACTTGTCAGCTGAAGATGTCTACACTCTATACAAGTGGCCACTGTTTTATGACGCGCAAGATAGTGTACAAGCCCTCCAATTCCAAAACATTATTAGACTCTGCTTTGCATTTGAAATACATACAGGAGTCACAAGAGAAGAGAAGTACAAAAAGTATGATGAGCTCACGAAGAATGTAAGACAATAGATGAATCTAGGTCCAAGGGGGAGTTTGTAGATACATATGTACCTAGTTTCTGAACTTAATGTAATATGTCTTTATTGTCTTACGCATATGTAATAGATTGGGTACTTAATGGAATACAAATGTTTGGTTATGCTTATAATGTTTACTATTTCATTAATTAGTAGTTTAATGCTTATTGAATTGATTATATAGGTCTGTGGTTGTTTGAACTAATATTAGTAATGTAATGATTAATAAATATATTCAAACTTAATAATGTGAAGTTCTCATGCGAATGGCCCATGCTAATGGACGATACGCATGAACAACTTCATGTGAATGACTCAGTCGCACGACTGAACCAGGAGACTGGATCAGTCGCACGAGTGTAACATGAGATTGACTCAATCGCACGACTGAACACTCAGTCGTACGAATGGATCAACCGCATGGCTCAATCACATGACTGAACCATGCTAATGGTTCACTCGCCTGAATAAGCAACCCTAACCTATAAATACCACCTAATTCGTGGAAAATGTAAGAATTAAGAACACTTCGACTACATCCGTACCCTAGCCATCCAGAGACCTCTAAGAACCTGTTCTAAGTTTATAGATCACACTAGATCGATTCCAAATCATTCTTAAAGTTTAGATTCAATACATATTTGTTTCTACATGCGTTCTCACTGATTGGATCGCCAATCAAATAGGATTCCGCATTATTTGATTCGGTATACACGTTAATCAGTTAGTATTTCGTTCAATACACGATCCTAACATTTTCAAATGAGATAAGCTAATTAATGTTTATCATCCCAACAGCTGTAATCAGATACTTGAATCTCTATTCGTCAAATGGTTTGGTGAACAAATCAGCATATTGTTCATTTGAATCAACTTTGATTAGTTTGATCAGATTTTTCTCGTGAATATCTCTTATAAAATGATACCTGATGTCAATATGCTTTGTCTTGGAGTGCTTCACTAAATTTTCAATAATGGAGATAGCATTGTTGTTATCAATATGGATAAGAGTACTCATGAAGTTGAATCCGTAGTCTATCATCTGGTTTTGTATCCATAGAAGCTGAGCACAACAACTAGCAACAATAATGTACTCAGCTTCAGTAGTAGATGTTAAAACACAGGATTGCTTCTTGCATTGCCATGAGATGATCCTTCCACCACGAAATTGACATCCTCCTGATGTTGATTTCTTGTTGATATTGCAGCCACCATAGTCACTATCATAATAGCCATAGAGATTGAAATTGTTGTTTCCTGGATACTAGAGACCTAGTTTAGATGCTCTTTTGAGGTATCTAAGAATTCTTTTGGCAGCAACTAGGTGAGACACCTGAGCAGCCTGATATCTTGCACAAATGCAAGTTGCAAACATGATATCATGTCTACTTGCTATGAGATACATCAGAGAACCAATGATTACCCTATATTGATGTTGATCAGTATCCTTCCCCTTAGAGTCTGGACAAAGATTGTGATTTCTGGGTATAGATGTCTTGGCTGGCTTACAATATTTCGTATCAAATCTCTCTAAAATGTCAGATACATATTTAGATTGATTGATAAAGAACCCGTCCTTCATTTGCTTCACCTGAATTCCAAGGAAAAAGATCATTTTTCCCATGGAACTCATCTCAAATTTCTTCTTCATGATGCTCTCAAAGTCTTTGCACATTTGGTCATTTGAGGAACCAAATATGATGTCATCAACATGGACTTGTACAAGCAAGATGTCTTTCTTGGACTTCCTTATGAATAAGGTCTTGTCAATGGTACCTCTTGTGTAACCATTCTTCAGGAGAAATTAAGACAAGTCTCATACCACAGCCTAGGTGCTTGGTGCAGCCTATAGAGAGCTTTATCCAATTTGCACACATAGTTGGGGTGTTGTGGGTCTTTAATCCTAGAGGCTGGCACAAGTAGACTTCTCTATCTATATTTCCATATTGAAATGCACACTTGACCTCAAGTAGGTAGACAGTAGAATTCTTGGATGCAGCATAAGCAAGAAAGATCCTCACTATGTCAAGTCTTGCAATAGGTGTAATGACATCATTATAATCAATTCCTTCTTCTTGAGTAAATCCTTGAACTACCAGTATTACCTTATTCTTGATGATCAAGCCTCTATCATCTTTCTTGTTCTTGAAAACCTATTTCATGCCTATCAGTACTTGACCAGATAGTAGTGGACATAGGTTCCAAACCTTTCTTCATTTGAATTGAAGCAATTCCTCTTGCATTGATTCAACCCAGCTACTATCCTTTAAGGCATCTTCTATTTTCTTAGGTTTTATCTGAGATAAGAAGCATGAGTACAAGCAAACATTCCTATTGTGAGATTGTTCCCTTGTTCTCACACCTTCAGAGACATCTCCAATGATGTTCTTAGTTGGATGAGTTTTATGAATCCTAAGCCTAGAGATCACATCCAGTTGCAAAGATAAATCCAAATCGGACATATTTTGTTCTGGAGCTTGAACACTTGGACTAGCTGTTGTTTTAAACTCATTCAATGAGGACTAATCGAATTAATGATAAACATCATCAGCATCAGTTGGCTGTGAAGTAGCATTAACAGTTGCTTGTTCCTTCAAAATGCTACTTCCATTAGCTTGGTGTTGTGTAGTATCACCGGATGAGTTTTGAGGCTCACTAGGTTGACAACTTGTTGAAGCTCCACTATCTCTTAAAATAGTTATACTATAAGATTTGACAATAGTGGGAGCTTGAGTCCAAGTAACTCTTGGAGAACTTGGATCCGGTCTAGGTAACTCAAATAGTTGGTCATCATCAGAATCACTTTGAGTATCTGTTGCAACTGAAACATCTCACAAGAAGGTTTAGAATAGTTTGGAAACAATTCTAAATAAAAAATAAGATCAGGGTCATTCCCCCTAACACAAGGAGTGTGCTCATTAACAACAATGTTCTGTGATTCCTGAAATTGTTGATTTTTGATGCTATAGACTCTATAAGCAATAGAGTTGAAGGAATATACAACAAAGATAGCATCATCCGACTTTTCAGCAAATTTTGTCAAATTGTCCTTTGTGTTAATTATGGTATACCTGCTGTCAAAGGACCTTAGAAAGCTAATGAACGGTAGCCTCTTATTCCATAGCTCATAAGGGGTTTTTCCATGTGGCTTAACTACAAAAAATTGTTTTGCACATAGCATGTAATGCTGACTGCCTCTGCCCAGAATGTTAGAGAGAACTTTGAATCAGCTAACATAGTTCGAGCAGCCTCAATAAGTGTCACGTTCCTCCTCTCAGCAACACCATTTTGTTGAGGAGTTTTGGGAGCACTATTTTGTCTAGCAATCCCTTTTGAGTTACAGAATGAGTCAAGAACTTGATTCTTAAACTCAATCCCTTTATCACTTTTAATTATTTTAACGTTGTGATCAATTTGATTGTCTATTTTAAGAATACTTTTTTTAATAGTTTGATCTTTAGTTCTTAAAAAGAATACCCATGTAAATCTTGAAAAATCATCAACAATCACAAGGCAATATGATTTCCTTCCAATGCTCATTATACTTGTGGGACCAAATTGATCCATTTGCAATAAGTGTAATAGAGTGGTGATAGATTTAACAACTTTGGATTTATGAGATGTTTTATGTTGCTTTCCTTTCAGACATGCAACACAGTTATCTTTGTAGAAAAATTCCATTTTAGGCAAACCATGTACCAAGTTATTTTTAACAATTTATTCATGGTTTTAAAATTGACATGACACATACATTTATGTCATAGTGTTGACTCATCACCATCTGCTTTGGAAAGAAAGCATGACACTTCACGCAATAGGGAAGCATTTTTCATATCCAGCTTGTACATATCCCCTTTCCTAGGAGATCTGAGAAGCACCGATTCCTAAGGAATCGTTATCCTAGGTTTGAGGATAATGCACTCATATTCTATGAAAAGCATTTGGTGTTTTTGATAACAAAATTCAGAAACACTTAACAAATTGTGTTCAAGCTGTTTGACAAAGTGTATTTTGTCTACTCTTAACTTGCCGTTGGATACACTTCCTCTGCCAGAAATGTATCCTCTAGCCTCACCTCCAAATTGAATAGTACCTCTATGTTAAAGAAGAGATTTGTTTCCAGTTATATGCCTAAAGCATCCATTGTCTACAATCCACACATTTTTATTCTTGTCATATGGATGCCCATGCACATATGGTGAAAACGTTAGTTTTTATTGGAAACCCAAGTCTTATTGGTCATGGGATTTTCCAATGAGGATTTTATTGAACCAAAGTTTATGCATGGGGGGTTCAATGAGTGTTTGTGAAGAAGAGGTTTGGGCTGCAACATCTTCTTTGATCTTCCATTCCATCCCTTGGCTGATTAGTGAAGATGAGCTAGTTGAAGCTTGAGCAGCATGGCATTCTTCCGAAGCTTCTCTCTTTTCGGAAGTAGCCTTCATCACCTTTTCTTCCGAAGTAGTCTTCTTATCGGAAGGTTTCATGGAAACTTTCTTGTTCTTTTGAACTTTCTTAGCCTTAACTTCCGAAGCTATTTTCCCTTCAGAAGAATGAGTTTCTTCCGAAAGCAAATTTTCTTTGGAAACAAGCTTTCCCTTCTTCATCACTTGAACCATGTGGTAGGGTCCAAATATGAAACCCTCATTGACTTCTTCTTTCTTAACATTATTTTAATATGTGTGCTTGCAGGATTGTAGTAACAATCTTTAGACATGTGGTTTTGCAGACCGCACATTATGTATGCAATGTTAACTTTTTGGGAATCTGAGGATTGTTGTTTCTTGTTTTTCTTGTTTTCATCAGTAATCTTTCCCTTTAACTTCTTATCCTTCTGTAGGACAGGTGTGTTGGTATTACACACTTTTCCTGGATCAGAGTTTCTAACCACTTGGAATCCAGCTGAAATAAACACACCCTTTTGTTTTGGGATTTTTAGCTTGGACTCAGCCACTTTCTTAACAATTTTTCTTAGCCCTGTTTCTTTTGCTGATAGGATCAATATGAGCTCTGATACCAATTGATAGGATTAGTATGAGCTCTGATACCAATTGATAGGATCAATATAAGCTCTAATACCAATTAATAGGATCAATATGAGCTCTGATACCAATTGATAGGATCAATATGAGCTCTGATACCAATTGATAGGATCAATATGAGCTCTGATACCAATTGATAGGATCAATATGAGCTCTAATATCATTTGATAGGATCAAATGTATCAATCTGTGATGATGTATGAACACAATTTAAAGAAATACAAACAAAGTAATCAAATCAAGCAAGATATCAACAAAATTCATAGTTTCATTAATATCAAGCAAAGACAATTACAAAGTAAGTAAGCAGTTCAAAATAGTTCTAAAACTGTTGTTCTTCGCGTCTTCTCTAACTGCTACAAGTCTAAGCTATTTATAATGAAACACAAGGAACTAACAAATTACAAAACTGGTCCTTATACTATTACAAATAGTAAAAAGACACATAAAGACAACATGTTAATCTTTCTAGAGAACTAACATTTGCCTTTGGTGGTTAGGGGTTGATCATCACTATTGAGAGAGGGTTGGTTTACTTGATTCTTCCCTGTGATGGTCTCCATAGTTGTATCACTTTTTAACTCATGAGAAGGTGGGTCAACAGATAGAACCTCTTGCTTCAGTCCCACACCTTGGTTGTCTAATAGACTCATAAGAGTGTGGTGGAGCAGTTTTATTGGTTCCCAACCCACCTTTGTTTTGTTAACAAAGTTTTAAGTGAGAAGATGATGCAATAATGGCTTGGAAGTTTTGCTTAGAAACTAAGCTTTAATTTTATAAAATTATTAAAACAAGATATAACAAGATTTGTATGAAGATGATGATGTTCTTGAGCAGCAAAAACACCAAGAGAAGGTATCCTCAAGCTAGCATACCCACAAGCCAAGAGCAAGACACCTTATTGCTAGGAATTTGACACCAAAACGCAAGGAACAAGCTGCTGGAACAACTTCCAGCCGAGATTTCTTCAAAGAAAAGGGTTGTTTCTTCAAACTTTTGTTCTTTGCATGTAGGAGTGAGAGAGAGAGGAAAGAGCTGAAGTGTTTTCACTCT
>BJCM01269499.1:0-15094 GCA_018326385.1 Flaveria bidentis
ATTCAGGTGAAGCAAATGAAGGAAGGGTTCTTCATCAATCAATCCAAGTATGTCAATGACATCTTAGAAAGATTTGAAATGAAAGATTGTAAGCCAGCCAAGACACCCATACCCAGAAACCATAATCTATGCCCTGATTCTAAAGGGGAGAATACTGATCAACATCAGTGTAGGACAATTATTGGTTCTCTTATGTATCTCACAGCAAGTAGGACCTGATATCATGTTTGCCACATGTATTTGTGCAAGATATCAGACTGCTCCAAGGTGTCTCACCTAACTGATGCCAAGAGAATCCTCAAATACCTCAAAGGAGAAACTAAATTAGGTCTCTACTATCCCAGGAACAACAATTTTAATCTTTATGGATACCCTGACAGTGACTATGGTGGCTACAACATTGACAAGAAATCAAAATCAGGAGGATGCCAATTTCTTGGTGGAAGGATCATCTCATGGCAATGCAAGAAACAATCTTGTGTCTCTACATCAACTGCTGAAGCTGAATACATTGCTGCTGCAAGTTGCTATGCTCAGCTGTTGTGGATTCAAAAACAGATGTTAGACTACGGATTCAACTTATGAGCACTCCTATCCACATTGACAACAATAGTGCTATCTCCATCATTGAAAATCCGGTGAAGCACTCCAAGACAAAGCATATTGATATCAGGTATCATTTCATTAAAGATATTCATGAGAAAAATCTAATCAAGCTAATCAAAGTTGATTCAAATGAACAATATGCTGATGTGTTCACCAAAGCTTTTGATGAACAGAGATTTAAGTATCTCACTATAGCTATTGGGATGATAAACATCGATTAGCTCACCTCTTTTGAAAACCTTTTTGCATTTGTAATATCTTATGTCAATACAATCGAAGCCCTGTTACAAAAGGTCTCTCTCTGAAATTTCTCTAAGTATAAATTCTTTCGAAGAGAAATTAACCCTCGGAAGATGTTTTACATATCTTCCGATGCAAAATTCCTCCAAGGATAATTTTCTTCTCTGAAGAGTTTTTAGTCTCGAAAGAAGCGCTTGATTACATATTAGATCTACTTCCGAAGCTTATAAAACTCTCCATTCAAGAAGCAATCTTTACTCTCGGAAGCATCAATTTGCCTTCGGAAGTAGGAATTGTCTTCAGAAGACAAATTACCTTCAGAAATTATTTATATTCGGAAGAGAGATTTTACTGTGTAACGGAAATCTTTTGGGCCCCACACTGTTAAAAGATATGATTTTTGTTAATGATGTCAGATTATTTAACTAAACTAAAACCTTACCGCCCCTGTCAAATCTCCCACTAAAACATCACATCATCTTATCCAAACCACCTCTACTTCCGTTTCACCCACTTTTAAATAATCCCGACTATTCACTTTCATCCTCTTACCTCATTTTTACTGCCCTAAAAGCTTCCTTCACTCTCTATTTCCCCAAGCTTAAATTCATCCACTTTCACCTTTCACAAATGGCACTTAACCCTCAACACAATCAAGTCGCACTTCTTGATTCCTCAAGAGATGCAGACTTCTTTGAAATCATCTCCTTTCTCACCCAATCATCCTATTACACTGCCCTAACTGTTATTTGGGGTTCG
The DNA here is from genome assembly GCA_018326385.1 of Flaveria bidentis. NCBI lineage: Eukaryota > Viridiplantae > Streptophyta > Magnoliopsida > Asterales > Asteraceae > Flaveria > Flaveria bidentis. The sequence continues at coordinate 1,606 of BJCM01269499.1, forward strand.
TGTAATACGATCCAACATTTGTGGCCAAGAGTTGGTTATTACTAAACAACTCATCAGGGAGCATCTCGAGCTTCATGATAAGGGTGCACCCATAGAGTTCCCCAAAGCTGATTTGGACAATACTTACATACAAATAGGGTATGGTGGAGACGTCCGCAGGTCCACTATGTATAAGTTCAACTTTTCTTACAACTGGAAGTTCCTGCTGCATGTCATTCTTCACTGTCTGTCCAACAAATTTGGGGATGGGATCAAATTCCATACGAACTAGGGTTCCTAGTTCATGGAATGGTGAGAGGCCTCAACTACTCAAGATTTATGCTGACCAATCTTATGGGAAATCTCCAGCGGGACACATTCTTTATGTATCCTAGATTTCTCCAGCATATTATCAGCTGTGAGCTGGATCAGAGTCATTTTGTCTGTGCAGCTGCTCTGAGTGTCCCTGAATTGAGGCCAACCATCTTCAAGACTTTGAAGAAGGTATCCACCAACTTTACTGGAAGGTACACTTCTCTGCTTTCAGGTACGACTGGGCAAATAGCTCCTGGTGACATCCCTGTTCACCCCACAGGTGATGAACCCACATTAGCAACTACACCCATAATGCCAACTTTACCTTCTCACCCCATCACTATTACTTACCAAAGACGCCCCAAACGAACCCTTGTTCAATCTACTCTGATTGAACAAGCTCCTCCTGTTCAATCCAAAAACACAGAATGGAACAATGGGCTCCCACTCAGTCTGAGGTCTCATTATCCTTCACATTTGACCTCAATATGGGTCTTGAGTCTCCTCAGTCTCAAACCAATGAGACCGCAACCCAAGCTGAAAACCCTTAGGGTGAGTATCTATACTCCTCTGAGCAACCACAAAGGGACAACCACACCAGAGGCTTAATGCCTATAGACATTGATCAAGGTCCCGGGTCAGTAGGTTTAACCTCTCTATCTTTCACTGACCTTCTTTTCAAAACAAATGAAGAGATTACGTCCGTCCATGCCAATGAAGTTGATCTACAACACTCTCTCAAAGATCAATAAAGCCTAGAGAGACCTTTTATCTCCAACCCCCATCAGCAAACCTTTACTGAGGTGAGTCCCACTGATGTGGAGGGGACTCATGTAGATTCAGCTGCCACTACAAAAGGTGCCTCAATGGACCTTATGGATAGTGGTAATATTTTTGAGACTGAATCTGCAACAACCATGCCTTTTGATGACTCTGAAAGAGACATCATTAAGCAAGGGAAACCAAGGTGCCAAGAAACCACATCTGGTGGTGAGGCTGAACATACTAGGTATCTTACCTCATCTCCTCATGATTCTTCAAAAGAAGATGAGGGAAGAATGCAACTCATCAAAGACCTACTATCTAAAGTCTCAAATCTTGAATCCAAGGTTAGGACTTTAGTGGATAGGTCTGCCACTCAACAACTTGAGATTGACAATCTCAAGGCTCAACTAGCTGAGAAACAGATTGAGAGATCTGTTAGGCAAGTACCTATTCAGATCTCCTTGACGTCTTCCTCTTGCTCATCTAGCTCTCAAGATGATGCTACCAAAAAGGGGGAGAGTGTTTAGAAACAAACATATGAGGAACCATTGAGCCAAACTTCAACTTCTAAATACTTGGCTCCTATTGCAACTACTCTTCCTGAGCCATCCCAAGTTATACTGAAGATAGACCCAAGGATGCTCAGAGATCTCTATAGGTTCTTCTCTAAGTTCCTACTGAAATCCTCTCTAGATCAGCCAAGCCCTGATGCAGCTATGATGTACTTTGGAGCTGAAGAGCTTTAGAGGATCAGTGCACCTTCTACCACCATGGAAGAAGTTAGTCAACCTAAGGTCCAAATGGAACCTGAGATTCAATTCGAAGGGAAAATGAGGACTGATGGCCCAACAACCGAAATAGTTGGGATAGAAACTGCACTCCCTCATACTTTCGAAGCTGAAGTCAAAGCCTCAGAAGAACAAGCTGAGTCTTCCAAAGCTAAAATGGAAGCTGCGGAAGGACTGTTCTCCTTGTCCGAGGATCTAATCATCACAGATGCAATTCTAGAGCTGGCATCTGAGGTGAATAGTGAGGACTTTCTTGATCAACCTCTAGCTTAGACACCTTCGCTACCTCTCTCACAATCTGAATCCTCTCTCCAAGAACCACCAAAGTCAAGCACTTTAAAAGATGATAAAGGAAAGAATAAAATGACTGGGGAAGAGCTTCAGGAGGAGGAGAAGATTGCAAAGCTTAGAAGAAAAGGTAGACTTCCAACTGGCAAGCTGTTAGTTGCCAGTTCCAAAGCAGTTGCAGCCAACCAGGAGGCAGTCAACAACAAGAAGAGGGTAGAAATCATTGATAAGCTTATCAAGCTTGGAGCTGCCAATGAAGACATACTCCTGTTACCATTAGAGGAGTTGGTGAAACTAGAAAAGGCAACCAGGTTGCGAAATGAACAACAGAAGGAAGCAGCACGGTTGGCTTTAGAGGAAGAAAAAGAAAGAGAACAGAGGGAAGCTGACATACAGCTCAGGAGAGAAAGGATAGCGTTCAAAACCTCTAGAGGTTTCTTTCTTCAAGAGATATCTCCACACAATGACGATCGATCCTATGGCTCATCAACAAAGAGCAGGATCAACTAGAGAAAGAGAGAAAGAAAGCTAAAAGAGTGAAGTTGAGGGAGAAGAAGAAGAAAGAAGAAGAAGAAGAAAGGGTCATTGCGACCAAGAAGATAGGTGAGAAAGCCTGAATGAAAGACTATCTCAGGGCTCACTACTTCTCTGGCAGGCAAGTGGGACCCATGTCTGAAAAGACACTCCAACGAGTTGTCAGTGAAATCAAGGCTGACATTCGTTTGGGCAAAAAGAAAGAGATGTATAGAAGGGTACAGGGGATGACCTTCAAACCAACCACTCAACCCCAACCTGAACCAACACCCTCTCCATTCATCATCAAAACTAAACCCTACACATCTGAACCTACAGCATTATCCTTACCTACTTCCTCACCTCAACCACCTAAACTACCCATCCTTCAACCCAAAACACTCTCTAGAACCACTGCACCATAACCTTCCCAACCTTCCCCTCATCCTTCCAAACATCTCTCCTTGAAAGAATTCAAGGCAATCAGGACAAAGCTCTCAAACTGCACAACCTTGAGCGACATCTCTTGTGAAGAAGACTCTGTCAAACTATCATATGTTGATCGATCTTCATGTTCCTTCATAAGAGATCAATTTATTGATCTGCCCAGAGGAACATTGGACCATGCTGCTAAACTTCTTGGTTTCAACTCTGACTCTTTAAACAATAAAGAGAAGAAGCTGAGAAGAAAGCTGGTGACTCTGTTGAACACAAAGAAAGGAGACAAGATTCCTAGTCAGCCTCTTGTTCCTAGAAAGAAAATCATCCAGTGGAGGTTCGATGATGCCTCTCACAACTTTGTTGTGGAGAGAGAGAATGGTGAAAGCAACAGGCTAAATGCCTCATCTCTATTACACTCTAGCAGGTTTGACATTGCTGAGTTAGTAGAGAAACCATTCTCTAACCCCTCCAACTTCAAAAGTACTGCCCACATTAGAAGTCATCTCAATAGTCTTTGCTGAGTTAAGCACAAGAGCAAAGATTAAAGAGGATTTGAAACTAAGAGAGAAGGAAGACAAGGAAAGATAAACCTCCAAAGGCACAACCTTTCTACAGATGGTGGAAGATCTTGAATTGGAACCTATAGTTAGATGGGAGTATGACTATAACTCTCATCAAATAACTCTGTTCAGAGGGACCCAATAAAGGGTGCATATCATTTAGGGTGACAGACTAGATCTCCTGTCAACTAATGATCTGTACAAACTTCTCAACACCACATCTAGGAAGAACAAAGAAACAGATAAATATTTTCTTTCCCTAGTGTTGAAAGGTTTGAGAAGCAGGAATAAGTGAAGTTTTGGTAGCATCAGCTTAGGGGGAGTTTGTTGGATCAAGAAGAAGGCTGGTGCAAGCAAAACCAAATCACTTAGACAAATTTTGGTGCAACCTACAAAGGCTTCTGAAGCTAAGTGTGGAACTTCCGAAGGAAATGGATATCTTCTGAAGACAAAGTGAATGATCAACTTCCGAAGACAACTCTACTTCAGAAGTCAAACTATTCACTTCCGAAGATCAAGTCTAAAAGAAAAGATCAGAAGAGAACTTCCAATGTATGAAGAAAAGAAGAAGTCCTCAAGCCTCTGAAGAAGTAGCCTCTTCCGAAGTATAAGTGGCTTCGGAAGTACTTGTTCTTTCGAAGCCACTTAACCTTCGGAAGACACTGCTACGAACCAGTGGACACAAGTATGGTCTTTGACACTCGCTAGAGACCTCTGATACTGCATGGCGTTTTCTCAAAAGGCCATGTAGTTGACCATACTTTATTCCACTGTTCACCTTTTTATGTTAGTACAAGTTACCAACTTTAGTTGGTGACAAAAAGTAAGTCAGGGACATGTCCTGACTACCATATCTTAGATAAGACATTATCTAAGATACCTTAAACTATAGCTTTGTAATATTTTGCTTTAGTTAGAGGATTCTAGCTGGTATCAAAGTATATCCGATTGTAGGTAGTATTATATATAGTTTCTCATTGCAACTCATGTCATATGCTTGTAAGAGTCTTGTAACACTTTGAGTTGAGAAGCAATATATGCAAGTACCTTCAAAATTATCGTTCTATGTTCATTGTTACTTATTATATTATTATCAACTCTTAGAGACTCTGCTTCATTCGAGTGTAGTTTAAGTGAGTTTGAGAAAAAAGCTAAGTGTTTAGTGAAATAAACCGATCCTACAGTTGAGGTAGTCCTACATCCAACAATTAATAAATTATGTTTGTACAACACTAACCAATTATTCCAAATATATTCCCACACCTTTGAAAGAAATAAAAAATTTTATAATATGAACAAATAGTTTATTAAAGTAACAATAACTATGAAATTCTTAACATGTTTACCATCTTCATTTAACGTTTTTCCATATTCATGCAATTGTAATCGTACAATGCCTCTATGGGAGATGAACACAAAACCTTCCACTAGTATGGATAACCTTCAACATGTTGGCTTTGAAAAGGATGTTCCATATTCTCTTGATATTCTCCCTAACGTGCCACCTGCATAGGTTTATAGTAGCACTAGGGAACAATGTGTCACGAGCTCATCAGAGCTATGAACCTATCTATGACAATAACATTGGGCTCCACACACCCATCAAACATATTTCTGATCTACTCTAACACCCATGTCACACGAGCTCATCAGAGCTATGTCCCTATCTAAGGTTCATTTCCCGTTACCATTTATTAATTAGATACTAGAAAATCTCACTGGTCAGAAATTTTACTGTTTTCTAGATGGGTATTTTAGGTATAACCAAATTGCTATTCATACTAATAATCAATAAAAGACCATTTTCACTTTTCCATATGGGACCTTCGCGTTTAAGCGAATGCCATTTGGATTGTGTAACGCCCCAGCCACCTTTCAAAGGTGTATGATGAGTATCTTTTCAGATATGGTTGGGGAGTCGTTGGAAATCTTCATGGATGACTTCTCTATTTTCATCACATCGTTTGAATCATGTTTAGCTCAATTAAAAAAAGTACTAAAATATGTGTTGAAACAAACTTGGTTATAAGTTAGGAAAAAATCACTTTATGATTCAAGAAGGAATTGTGTTAGTCATATGATTTCTAGTAGGGGAATTGAGGTAGAGCGTGTGAAAATTCAAGTGATCTCAACTTTACCTCCCCCTACTAGCATAAAAGGGGTATGATTTTTCTTAGGGCATGTCAGGTTTTATCGAAGATTTATAAGGAACTTTAGTTTTATTACAAAACCCTTTTGTAATCTCCTTCTAAATATGTTCCCTTTGTATTCGATGATGAATGGTGTCCAAGCTTTAATGTGTTAAAACAAAAATTAATTGAGCCGCAAATCCTACAATCACCAAATTGGTCTTTACCTTTTGAAATCATGTGTGATGCAAGTGATTCTGATCGTAGTGTAGTGCGATACTTGATGGAGAAGAAAGATGCTAAACCAAGATTAATTCAATGAATTCTGCTGTTATATAAATTTAACTTGGAAATTCGTGACAAGAAAGGGAGTGACAATAGGGTCGCCAATCATATATCACGCGTCGTGCATCAAACTAATGTTCAGAATGAGAGATTAAAGAAAAATTTCTAGGTGAGCATTTATTGTCTGTTTCAACCATTCCGTGGTATGCTAATTTTGCCAATTAGTTGGCTGCACGTACACTCCTTGACCATTGGACAAAGAAAAAAAGAAACATTTCATAGCCTAAGCAAAGCATTACATATGGGATGAACCAGATTTGTTTAAAGTGGGGAAGGATCAAATTATCAGAAGATGCATACCCAATGATGAGATCAAATCGGTTTTGGGACATCTGCATGCATCTCCATATGGTGGTCACTTTAGTGGCCAGAACAAAGTATTATCACGTGCACTTTATTGACCTACACTATTTAAAGATTCATTTGATTTCTCAAAACAATGTTTAAATTGTCACAAGATGGGTAGTGTCTCAAAACATAATGAGATGCCCATGAAACCACTCCTTGTAGTCGACATTTTCCTAACCATATGGTAATCTATACATTTTGGTGGTGGTTGATTATGTGTCCAGATGGGTCGAGACCATCACTACCAAAACAAATGATCACGTTATAGTTTGCAAATTTGTTCAAGCAAATATATTTTCACGATTTGTAATCCCTCGTATGATCACCAGTGATAGGGGGTCTTATTTCAAAAACTTTAAATTTGAAAATTTGCTTAAAAGATATGGAGTTGACCATTGGATAGTCACACCATATCACCCTTAAATAAGTGGCCAAGTAGAATTTTCTAATAGTTAAATTAAAGAAATTTTACAGAAAACCGTGCGAGCCAACCGTAAGGATTGGTCTAAAAAGTTGGATAATGCCTTATAGGCGTATCGCACGGCGTATAAACCCCTATTCGCACAACACCTTATTGCTTGGCCTACGGGGAAGGATTTCATTTACCTGTTGAATTAGCTCATCTAGCGTTATGGGATGTTAATAATGTTAACATGGACTATGATGTTGTAGGTAAAGCATAGAAGCTTAACATATGTGAGTTGCAAGAACTATGAGATGAAGCTTATGAATATGCGTCTACTTAGAAGAAAAAATGAAAGCAGTGCATGATGCAAAGTTGAGGAAAAATACTTTCGAGGAAGGATAAAAAGTGTGATTATATACTCTCGGTTAAAGCTCTTTCTGGGGAAACTCAAAAGCAAATGGACAAGTCCATATCTCATTACTCGTGTCGAAAACTATGGGGATATTGAAATTAAGGATTTTGAGGATCATCTCTGCCAAGTGATGAATGGTCATAGCCATAAACCATATATGGAAGCTAACAAAATCAATGAGCCATCTCACGTAGCCGAAAGCTTCTCTCTAGGCACTTTGGAGAAATTTTTCCATAGGTGATTATCCAAGGCAACAAGTTTGGCTAAAGATGTTAAACTTAGCGTTAACAGGAGGCAATCCGCGAACTTTGTGGGTGTGTTCACTACAAACCCTCACGAGACTATAACTCGTCCACTCGGGATAACCCAGAGGTTTAAAGACTTGTTGCATATGCTAAATGCAACTGTGATTCCAATGAAAGTGAGTTAGAATTATTACTTTGAATTCTCCTTTCATTTCTTTATTCTATTTTCCTACTAATTATGTTATTAGTAATCTCCCAAGTCTTACTATTAACATTTACTCGATGGTTATCCTCAAGTATGGGGATTTCTATCCTAAAAGTCAAGAATGTCTATGCCTGTTATATGCTTCGAGATGAAGCCTGATTACGTGGGAGGTGGATAAGTAAGTCTCAAGAAATCAAGTAAATAAAGACAAAATTAGAACATAACGGCATATGATATGCCGGGGGTGGGCGTATCATACGCCACCTGTAAGGATTAAATATAAAGGTTGATGTAACCCAAACACCCAAAGTCTCTCCTGCATGCATGAACAAGTATTCTGAAGTAGAATGCTTCGAAAGTTTCACACCAGCATCAGAAATATTCTAAGTGTGAAATCTTCTGAAGCAAAAACCAATATCTTCCGAAGCCAAAGCTGAAATCTTCCGAAGCTTTAAAGACAAAGTCTTCCAAAGCTCACACTTGAAGACAGATTTCTTCTGAAGACTTTTGAAGACATGCTTTATCTGATGTACTTTTTCATAAAGCTGGACCCCTTTCTGCTACAACTTTGAAAAGTCACCGACTTTCATAAGTTGGTGAGAAGGTCCATGCTTTTGGTAACTGTACCTTGAGGTCTTGAGTCTATAACTTTTTACTTTATGTACTTTATCCTTTTTGTAATATATTAGGATGTGAGCTATGGCATGTCATTATCACTACTAAAAAACAATCTTCCTTTTGACTCTGTATTTGATTATGTTTGTTGTCTAATCAATTGTATCCAGCTGGCCTTCAAAGTATGGCCGACTGTAGGATGTAGTATATTTATCTCAAGTACTTGTAACTTTCTAAGTATGCTTTGTAACATTTGTAATAGAACTTGAGAAAGCAATATACTGCAATCTTAAAAACCATCTGCTTGTGTGTTTTCCTATCTTGTTTTGTCTCATACTTACTTGTGTTCTTTGTATCATTAGAAAGGTTAACTAGTTCTTTATTTGATCTGTTAAGTATTCTTAAGCAACTCTCCTTATTGTGTTGTTATGTTGTATTTGCATACCCTTCACTGGTTCTGTATTTGGTATCAGAGCATTCCAGGCTCTTGATATAAGATCTCACCATCTTAAGATCCCTCACACACAAAGTATTTAACATCTCAAATGGTAGCCATTTCCAAATCTGATATGAAAACTAGAACCATGACAAAGTCCCCACTGATCACTCTTGATGACTTTGACATCTGGTGCCAAAGAATGGAAGGATTCATCAGGTCTCTAGACTCAAGAATGTGGGAGTCTGTTAAAAATGGACCTTACATACCAAGCACCTCTTCAGCAACTAGAGGTGGTATGATCCCTAAGGCTGTGGCTGACTACTCAGATGAAGATAGAAAGAGAGTAGAGATTGACCAGAAGGCCATGACAACCCTTCAGACTACTCTTCCAAACTCTGTATACAAAGGTTTCAAGAAATGCAAAACAGCTAAACAATTGTGGGATGCATTGAAACTAATGTATGAGGGTTCCTCTGAAGCCAAGGAGAACAAGAAGGATCTCCTGAAGCAGCAGTTTGAAAATTTCACCTTTAAAACAGGTGAGACCATGACTTAACAATACTTCAGGTATGTTGAGATTGTGAATACCCTAATGGATGGTGGAGTAGCTCTTGAAAACAAAGATATTGTAAGGAGGTTCATGTCCCTTACTTCCTAGGCAATGGACACACTATAGTATGGTAATAAAGAGAACTGAGAACCTGAAAACTCTCACTTTGATAGAGTTGTATGGGATTCTTAGTGGCTACCAGATGGAGATAAACATGCAAGGTTCATCTGGAAACTCCAACAATCAAATAGGTTCAGGCCTTCATATGGTTGAAAGGGATAGCATAGAACCCCAACATCATCTCATATGCTACCCTGAAAACTCACAAAAGGGTCCTTTCATCACCTTCCCTAAGACACCAAGGGAGAATTACACTCAAGGAAGCCCATTCCAAGAGACAAGTTCTTCTCAAGCCTTTGTTTCTTCTGATGAAAGTAGTGGCAGCTTTCCATTCACCCTTGAAGACCTGGACTGCATCCATGCAGATGATTTGGAGTATATGGAAATAGTCCAGCAAATGGCTCTTCTTACTCACAGAGCCAAGAAGTTCTACAAGCGGATATGAAGAAAGTTTCCCAGCAACACAGCCAGTGGAAAGTTTGGACTGGACAAAAGCAAAGTCAAATGTTACAACTGTAACTTGATGGGCCACTTTTCCAGGGAGTGCAAGGCACCAAGAAAAAATGGTGGCTAAGCAAAGTCCAGACCAAACTACACTGATAAAGTTACCCAAAATGACAAGCCAAAGCATCAAGCTGCAGTTGTTGTTAAAGAAGGAGGCTTTGACTGGAGCTTTCAGGTGGAAGATGCTTCTCCAAACCAAGCACTGATGGTAGATCATGATAAAGCCAAGGTATTGGAACATCTTTGTACCCCTAAATGTATTGCTAAAGTAAACTGATACAGGTCTTACAACTTAGAAATGAGATCTGATCTTGAGTCCTTAAACATCTAAAAAATTGATTTTAGAAAGACTGAAAGTGATTATAAACTAAAGATAGAGGACTTAGATAAAACCATTTCAATTCTAAAACATGAGCACACCAATTATAGGACTCAGATCAAGGGTCTCATAACTAAGTTGACTAAATGCTAAGCTGAGCTTGTGATCAGCAAAGCCATGGCAGAAAAATGTGTTCTTGAAGAAGAAACCTTCAAGAACATGATATCCTCATCCCTGCAGAACAAGGTGTGTTATCAAAAAAGCAAGGATTGGGATCTAATGAGATAGCTCCTCCACACACTATCTTGTCTGTAAGTTCACCCAGATGTGGAACTTGTGAAGATGAGCTTCCTCTCATAGACCCTTTGAGTGAAGAGGATGAAGAAGTGACAGTGAAGAATTTCTCTGAGAAAAGTGACGAAGAGGATTCTAAGAAGGGTCATTATCCTTCTGAGGAGAAAAAGAAGACTGTGATGACCAAGTCTATGCGAAAAAAACTTGATCAGAAAGAGCAAAAGAAAAGCTAGGAAGGGTCAAGAGATCAAGGCCACTTTTGATTCTAGGTAGAAACAAGTTTTTATCTCTACAGGATTTGAAGTGGTGAAGACCGAAGACATCAACCTAAACTCTTCGGCTAAGAGTTCTGGTTCATGTTCAAATCATCTCAGCACCAAGAAGAAGGCTGATCTGTTGTGTACCACTGCTACACAGCCTAGACCATTCAACTCCATGAATAGTTCTCAGCCCAAAAGGACTGTCTAAGCATCTGCAAAGATGAAGGTGGAGAAGGGATATGATCAAGATCAGTCTTGTTCTCAGAATAAGGCTCTTGGGAAGAAGAAAATAGAATGTGTTATGTAAGAAAGTATCTCTCATCTTGCTAAGGATTGTCCATACAAGCCAAGAGGTACTCTCCATATGACCAAGAAAAGGTTTCCAGGAGCTCTAAGAAAATTTCAGCTTCGGAAGGAAAATCTGTTTCCTTCGGAAGCTCTAAGTCAAAGTAGAAGGCAAGTGGAAAATTGCCTTCGGAAGAAAATTTGGTCTCGAAAGAAAGGAATACTTCCGAAGCATTGAAGTCTGCTACAGTGTCTGCAGAATCTTCCGAATGTCCAGTCATGAAAACTTTCGAAGTCTCAAAAGCTTCCGAAGTGTTGAAGGTCAAGTCCAAACTTCCAAAGGTGGTATGGAAGTCGAAGAAAGACCATGTGACTGAATGTTCCTCATCAACAACAACACTAGATCCTCAAAGCACAACTATAGGATCTATTACTGATGCATTACCTTCTACTTCTGTTAATGAGCCCAAGACCAATAAGGCTTGGGTTTCGAAATGTAACCAATCATTTTCTTTGTGCGGGAACAACTCAAGACAAACAAGAATGTCTGGATCATTGATAGTGGGTGTTCCAGGCATATGACAGGCAATAGGTCACTACTCCAGAACTTTGAAAGGATTGATGGAGGGCCAGTTTCTTTTGGAGGAGATGAGGGTGGTTACATTTCTAGAAGGTGCAACATCATAAATGGTAAGCTCAACATTGAAAATGTAAACTTTGTTAAGGAGCTTGGGTACAATCTTCTGAGTGTATCCCAATTTTATGATCAGAGTCATAACATGCTCTTTACTGAGCATGAGTGCATTGTTCTTAAGCTCGGGTGGTCATTTCTCATGAGCATATCCTGCTCAGAGCCCCCAGCAAAGGGAACATGTACAAGATGAACTTCCAAGAGACATCTCCCTCCGGAGAAGTTTCATGCTTTCTATCTAAAGCAAATAATGATGAGTCTTCCTATGGCATAAAAGAATGTGCCATGTAAACTTTAAGAACATGAATAAACTTATTAAGAATGTTTTGGTAACTAGAATGCCAAAGAAAGAGTTTACAAGTGATGATCATTGTGTTGCATGCCTGAAAGGAAAGCAACATAAGGTATCTCATAAGCTTAAGGAAAGAAACTCCATCACTACACTCTTACACTTGTTACATATGGATCTCTTTGGCCCCACCAGTGTAATGAGTCTAGGAAGGACCTCTTATTGTTTAGTGATCACAAATGACTTTACCAGATTCACTAGGGTCTTTTTCCTTAGATCTAAGGATGAGACTCCTGATATTCTAAAGAATTTCATCTTAAAGATTGAGAATCAATGTGATCATAAGGTCAAAACCATAAAATGTGAATAGGGAACTGAATTCAAGAACCAAATCCTTGATATATTTTGTGATGAAAAGGGTATTACAAGACAATACAAGTGTTGCTGAGAGGAGAAACAGGATACTGATTGAAGTTGCAAGAACCATGCTGTCTGATTCTAAACTGTCCATCCCCTTCTGGGCAGAGGCAGTCAACACTGCCTGCTATGTGCAAAACAAAGTTTTAGTGGTTAATACTCATGGCAAGACTCCTTATGAACTTTGGCACAAGAGGAAACGTTTCATTGATTTTCTCAGGTCATTTGGATGTCCTTGCACCATCTTGTACACTTCATTGGATACACTTCTCAAGTTAAGGCTTATAGAGTATACAATCTCAGAACTAGAATTGTTGAGGAGTCAGCCAATGTGACTTTCAATGAACACACACCCTATGTTGCTGGTTCTGGTCCTGATTGGTTGTTTGATCTTGACCTAGTTACCAACTGTTTTAACAAATCTTGTGAGAATGTTTTAGGATCTACAGATATCTTACCCACAGGTGATCCTAACCCAAGATTTGAGCTTAGAAAACCTTCAAGCCACACATCTTCAGCTCCAGTTGTAATACTTCTACAAATGAGGTTTCTATCAGCACCACAATGACAAATTCAGCAGATACATTTGAGATGCCTCCAAATTCCAGTCAAAGGCTCAAAAACCAGATAATGACACTTCAAATGCAGAAGAACATGATGGTGGTGGTGACAGTGATTAGGAATTTCTTGATGGTGATAATCACTCCATAGATGACAACATCAATGATGTCACACACTTATTGGATAAAGTCTCTCTTGATAAGTGTGCTGATATGGTGGGAGAAACATTAATGCCAGATCTAAATTTCTCTAATTTAGATCTCTCAAAGCAACTTGTTGTGATCCCTCAACTAAGGATCCACAAGTCTCACCCCACCACAAACATCATTGGAGATGTTGACACAGGGGTAAGAACAAGAGGACAAACCCATGAAGCAAATGTTTGTATTCACTCTTGTTTCTTATC
>BJCM01269502.1:0-17155 GCA_018326385.1 Flaveria bidentis
AACCAATAAATGGTTTCCTATGAAAGAGCAGTTCATAAGGTGTCATGTTACTTTCTTTAACAATCAGAGTTTGATTTTGTACAAAGCACGATGTGTTAACTGCTTCTGCCCAGAAGGTAATTGGCAGTTTAGCATCGGCTAGCATCGTTCTTGCTGCTTCAATTAGTGTTCTATTTCAACTTTCAGCTATCCCATTTTGTTGAGGAGTTCTAGCAGCACTGAATTGATGAGCAATGCTTTTGGTTGTACAAAAGGAGCTCATACTTTCATTTTTGAACTCAGTTCCATTATCACTTCTTATTATTTTGACCTTAACCCGTATGTATGAATGTGTGTATGTTGCGGGTATGATTTTGGGCTATGTTTATGTTTGGTGATGTTATGGTTGTGTTTCTAAAGCTTAGAATGTATGATTTAAGCTTAGAAATGATAGATGGTGTTTGGGGATTGAATCTGCTGTTTAGGTGCGAATGGGACTGCTCATACGCCCAAATAGGGCTCATGCGACTAAGTTTTAGAATTTGCCTAAGTGTTGCAAATGTGGATGAACAAATGCGGATGAGTAAGTTCATGCGAATGAACAATTGCGGATGAAGAAAATGCGGATGAGTAAGTTCATGCGAATGAACAAATGCGGATGAACAAATGCGGATGAGTAAGTTCATGCGAATGAACAAATGCGGATTAGTAAGTTCATGCTAAGGAACAAATGTGGATGAACAAATGCGGATGACTGAGTTCATGTGAATGAACAAATGCGGATGAACAAAGGCGGATGAGTAAGTTCATGCGAATGAACAAATGCGGATGAATAAATGCAGATGAGTAAGTTCATGCGAATGAACACATGCGGATGAACAAATGCGGATGAGTAAGTTCATGCGAATGAACAAATGCGGATGAGTAAGTTCATGCGAATGAACAAATGCGGATGAATAAGTTCATGCGGATGAACAAATGCAGATGAGTAAAAGGAAATGCGAATGAGTAAAAATAAATGCGGATGAACAAAGAGGAAATGCGGATGAGCAAAGAGGAAATGCAGATGAACACTTAGATTATTTTCTGACTTTTTGGAGAAAAAGTGTTAAGTAGGCCTTGACTTGGGAGGTTCTCGGGGGCTATGTAAGTTGACTTTTTGAGGTCATAGATGATGTGTTGGGCATGAATGTTGATGTGTGATTGATGATGTGTTATTGATTTTGTGCGATTGGTGATGTTATGTGTATGTATGATGATGCCCTGTATGGTGATGTTGTCTGTTTATGTTATTGTTCCTTATTATCTATGTTTGTTTTACCATGGCTTTACGTTGAATGTTAATGCATGAAATGAAAGTATTGTGTAACGTAAAGCGGAAGATAAAGAAAAGAGGAACATAATGAAAGAATGCATGCATTAATGAATGAAGGAAAGTAAAGAAAGTCTTGCAAGCAACTGAAGGGAGGTTCACAACTCATTGAGAGTTGTTACCTTGTGTGTGTCTACGGCGTGCGATTTTGGCTAACTCATAAGGGTTCATACACACAGTATGAGTTCAGTCCCGTTGACTGCTCCAATACGTGCGATTTCCTAATTACTATGTGTCATACAACGTGCGATTTTGGCTAACCCATAAGAGTTCACACACACAAGGGGAGTGTCCAACTATGTGTGTATCTACAGCGTGCGATTTTGGCTAACTCATAAGGGTTCATACACACAGTAAGAGTTTAGTCATGGTGACTGCTCCAATAACATGCGATTTTTTAATTACTGTGTGTTATACAGCTTGCGATCTTGGCGAACCCATAAGATTTCACACACATAGGGTGAGTCTGTCCTAGTGACCACTCCATATGTGCGATATGTGCGATATATGCAATACGTGCAATATGTGCGATATGTGGGATATGTGCGAACGTGCGAAATGTACTAAACGAACGATGATGAAGATAATAATCATTACCTTGATGTATGTGTGATGTGTGATCACGTGTGATAGTAATGAAAATGTTTAACAAATGGAAGGTAATGCAATGTCTTTATAAAACTAGAACTCACTTAGCAATGCTGACTTTTTATGCATTTTTCAGTTGGCAGGTGAGCATTGTTGAGGATGGCACAGGGTAGCTACTTGGCACATTTGGATGGCATTCTTTTGTTTAATGTTTTTGCATTCTAATGCGAACGAATGATGTTTTGAAATGAATGATTGGATTAACTTGCAAAAGCATTTATAATGAAATGAAAAGTTATTTTAATGTTCTGCTGTGATGTTTTATAAAAGTTAAATGTAATTATATGTTTTATATGCAATGATTGACCGGCTGTGAGCGTCCCGGGAACGGGGCCTTACATCCAGGTAGACTTACCTATAGAATTTTCTACATCACAGGGCTTGTCAATACTCCTACTACTAATAGGAAAATTAGCACATAAAGCAGCATAAATAAAGCTCTTACTAGTACCAGAATCAAATAACACAGAAGATAGAGTTTGGTTTACTAGAAACGTACCTGACACAACATCAAGGTCCGTCCTAGCCTCCTCCTGGGTCATCATGAAGGCTCTGGCACTCACCTTCTGCCCTTTGGTCCCGGTCGCCTTCTTCGCTTCGAAACTCTCTGCCTTCGGCCTTTTGCAATCCCTGGTCATGTGGCCCTCTCCGCCATAATTAAAACACCTTGCCACCTTGCATTCTCTCGCCTTGTGGCCAGGCTTTTTACACTTGAAGCATACGTTCAATCCCCACCTACATTCTCCGTTGTGCTACTTCCCACACTTGCCACACCTATTTGTTCCCGTACTGGATGCGGCTACATGCCAATCATCCACCCTCGCAACCTTGTTGTTTGCTGGGGCACCACCCTATCCAAACCGCTTCCCATTTTAGTTCTTGTCTCCACCACCTCCTACTCGTCATACAGCCTTCCTGCGAGATCAATCACCGACCTAAACGTACTCAGTCGGGCGACGATCATGTGCCTGCGAATGTCCACTGGCAAGTCCTGAATGTACCTCTTAATCTTTCATAACACATGCATCACCTGATCCGACAACAACCTTGCCATCTCGTTGAACTTGGTGGTGTACTACTGGTGTTTCATGGTTCTCACCTCCTACTGCAGGAACTCTCTCTCAACCTTGTCAAGCTCCCTATGAGGATAGAATTCCTTAATAATCAGCTTCTTCAACGCACTCCACCTCAACCTACCAATCGCCCTACTACCCTTGGCTTGAATAATATTGTCCCACCAACACAAAGTCGAGTCCACGAATGAGTGAGTGGAAAACTTCACCTTTTGAACTTCCTGACACTTGCTGATATCCAACATAGCCTCCATCTCTCTCACCCCCCGATGAGCAGCAACAGCAGCAGTGCCATTGCCATTGAAAGTCGGGGCCTTGCATCTCTAGAGTGCCCCATAGTTACAGCCTCGTGCTGTCTCCTACACAAGCTCCTCTTCTTCCTTATAACCGGAGACAACTGTCTCGGTCTCCGGTTGGTCCCCCTCCCTGGAGGACCTATTCATGTCCTTCCTCTCTCCTTCCCTAACAACCTTGATCACTTCAGTCACCACATATGGTAGGATCGTCTGCATGACCTAGTGAACCTCCTCCACCACAGCCTCGTTCATTGAGGCCCTTAAGTTAGCACTCTCATCACCACCCTCCGGATGAGGGGTCTGAAGCTCTTCATGAGCCATCTCATCAGCCGTAACCTTGCATCTTGTAACCTGTGGTCCAGCACCACGTCCACCATGGCCTCCACCTCAAGAAGCCTTTGAAAATCTACCTCCAGCCATCATCTAACGCACTATAAAATCCAAATACCAACAAGGTCATTCAAGGTAATAGCTCAATTTATGTCAAGTATAGTAAATCCCTAATTATAGAGGTCACTTGTGATTATCTACTCACTTTATTATTCATATCCCAAGCATTTCGTATCCTGACTACATCAGTATCTAAATTTACTAAAGGCAAACAGATCAAATAACATGTGTACATAATATCGGTTAACATTAAAGAAAATACCTGATGGCATGTAGCTACTCGGACTAGCATCCTTCCATTATGTCCCATTCTCAGTTTTAGATTAGGTTTCTTTTGAAAATGTTTACTAATTTTTCTTAAACTTCGGCTCTAATACCAACCTGTAAGGCCCTGTTCCCGGGACGCTCACATCTGGTCAATCATTGCTCATAAACCATAAAATATACATTTAATTTATTAAAACATCACAAAGGAATAACTTAAAAACCATTTCATATATTAATGTCTGCTTTTACAAAACAATCAACATAGTTAACTGTTACAAAATATCATCGTTTGCATTACATCACAAAAACGTCATAGTTATACAAATGGATTTCATCCAAAACGAGCCAAGTAGTTGCCCCTGTGCCATCCGCATCAACTCTTACCTGCCAACTAGAAAGTATACAAAATTTTGTATTGGTGAGTGAGTTCTAGTTTAATAAAACATATTATATTTTACTTTCGTTTAAAACCGTCATTTACTTTCATATGCGATCATGCATCAAACATACTAATAGATAATCATATTATAATCTTCCATCATCGTTCATTATGTTTCATTCAATGTACTTCATCATTATCATTCATTTTCATTCATAGTCTTCCTTATCTTTTGTACATTCGTCATCATTCTTACTTACATTTCGGATCAATGCCATGTGCTATGCCCCGAACATTAGGCACGAAGCTAGTTACTAGGCTTGAGGTCTATCAAGAGACCCCAAAAATTGTGCACGAAGCTGACTCCAGTACCTAGGGCAAGCGACAAGGGTCCCACATGTATGGTCAATCACAAATATTAGACCCCGGTGTACATCCTTTCAAGATAGCTAACCCGCACACGGTTGAGCTAACAACCTTCATTAGGTTTGCATCTCCTTATAGTGCTTGCATGACTTTTCATACGTTCATTATTACTTTCATTCATGCATTCATTCTTTCTTTACGTTCCACTTTCATTTATCATTAGTTTCCGCTTTCATCACATAATACTTTACGTTTATTTATATTATCATACCCCACAAAGCCACGGATTTGTAAGGCCCCGTTTCCGGGATGCTCAAAGCTGGTCATTATCGCACATAAAACATATAATTACATTCATATCTCATAAAACATCGCAACGGAATGTTTAAAATAGACATTTATTTCATTATAAAAGCTTTTGCAAAATAATACATTGTTATCCAGTTACAATATACATATCACATTACATCACAAAAGCATTATAAAAATGGATGCCGGTGCCTCTTTTCTTTGGATCCGCTCTCAGAATTGGATTTGACATCACGGGGGCATCCAAAAGAGCTGAGTGGCCGCCCCGTGCCATCCTCAGCAATCATTACCTGCCAACTGGAAACAAATAAAAGTCAGCGTTGCTGAGTGAGTTCTAGTTTTATAATAAAACATACTTTTATTTTGTTAAAACCGTACTTTACTTTCATGCGATCATACATCATATGTACACATAGACAATAACATTATTATCTTTATCATTCATTCATTCAATCATTACATCTTTTCTTTCCATCAAACCATGAACTTTACCCTTCAGTCTCCTAGTACTGGGCCAAAGCCTATCATAGACCTTCCATTTCGGTGCACAACACCTCCTGGCCACAGTATCTAAGATAAAGTTCAGGCGTACCATTGTCATGTGCTATGCCCTTCTGTCCGTTGGTACTGGGCCAAAGCCTATCATAGACCTTCCATTATGGGGCACAACACCTCATGGCCACAGTACCGAAGGCAAGAAACAATGGTTCCATACAAATGGTCAATCACAAAGAAAGACCACGATGTGCATCCTTCTGGGGTAGCGAACCCACACACCGTTGGGCTAACACCTTACAAAGGGGCGTGTCCCGACATACAAGGCTTGCAAGACTTTCATTACTTTCATCATTCATTAATGCATGCATTCATTATGTTCCTCTTTTCATTATCTTCCATTTTACGTTACATAATACTTTCATTTCATTCATTAACGTAACACGTAAAGCCACGGGAAAGATAAACATACAACATAATAAGGAACAACAACAGGGCATCATCATACATACATAGCATACATCATGCATAAACATGAAACATCATCATCATGATGCCCAATATAACCTCTAAGGCCACAACAGCCATCTTACATGAACTTACGAGAACTTCCACATCAAAAATTGCATCTTCACTTTCCCCCGAAAGTCAGTAATTAAACTACGCTTTCCTTGGGTACACCAGCCCTATTTGGGTGTATGGACACCCTTCACTCGCATGGCCTCTAGGCGACTGAACATCATGCGAATGGACAAATGCGGATGAACACCTATGCGGGTAAACACCCAATCGTGCGAATGGACCTAATGCGAATGAACACCTTGTGCGGATGAACACCCATTCGAATGGAACTAATGCGAATGAACACTTGTTGCGGATGAAACAAATGCGGATGAGCACTTATGCGAATGGGCCCTCAGTCGCGTGACTCCCCATGCGACTGACCCCCAATCGTACGAATAAATCCTCAATCGTGCGAATGAACCCTTAATCGCACCTCATTCGGCCGTATGGCCTCCATTTGGTCGCCTAGCCCTACCTGATGCAAAATGCAGTTCATCCCGAACCCAAACTGCCATTTTCGACCTCCAAGCTCATCCAAACCAATTCTAAGCCCAAATCAACTATCCTAAACCTTATTAATGCATACCACAACACCATTCAAGCACACACAAGCCCGGAAACAAACTCCAAACGCATCACACGCAAACACATACAAATTGGTCAAACATACACACGTACAAAAACGGGTTTTCAGATGTGTTCCAGCCCCAAAATCGACCAAAAACGTTTAAAAGAGGGGTCCTAGAACTCACACAAACAACACCGAGAAGTAGAGCTTCGTTTAGACCCGCTACATGATGATTTTGCACGCTTGAATCTACTCGAACCAACCTTTCTCTTCTTTTCTCTCTTCTCTTCTCTCTTCCTTTCCTTCTTTAGTTGAATTTTGGGTGTGGGGAGAGGGTAAGGGCTGCCCTCTCCTTTCAAAAACCTCCACTCACCCAACTTTCTCTCATTGGCGAGTTTGGTCCCTCGACTTTGAACTTTATTTCTTTTTCTTCTTTCGTCGGCTTCAAGGAAAATATTCGGGTGTTATAGGAAATATACATAATAAGAAACATAAAGTAAACATACATAACGATAGATAACATAGGTATGCATAACATCACCACACATCAACCTCGGGAATAACCCAAGTCAAATCCTAAAACTTTATTTTTCCAAAAATTCTAGAAAAATGTTCTAAGTTTACTAGGCTCATGTGCCCTATGCAAGCGCATGACCTTTCAGGACCACGGGAACACTTGCGAAACTTTTGGGCGCATGAGTACTATGTAAGCGCATGGCCAAACACTTAGTCAATTAAGGCAACTTCTAGGAGCATGGAAACTATGCAGGCGCATAGGCCTATCTTAGGCGCATGGACACCTTGGGCGTCTGGGCACTATTGGGGCGCATGGGATTTTAGGCGTATAGGAAACTTAGGAAATTTGGCACCTTCCTAGGCACATGGGTACTATTTGGGCGCATGCATTTCAAGTGTATGGGACTTAGGCGCATAGCAACTAATTTTAACTAACAAACATAAATTTAGTCCCAAATCAAATTCTAAGATGTTCTAAGCTTAGTTCTTACATTATAAGCGACATAAACACATATATAACATAATCATAACATCATAATCACCCAAAACACACCCCACCCACATACACATACATACATACATACATACATACATACATACATACATACATACATACATACATACATACATACATACGGGTATAAATACCCACCTTAATAAAAACATACATACATGCATTTCCATCCCCAAAGAAGTTTGAAGCATTTAAAATAGGGGATCTAGAACTCACTTCTTGCAACTTCGAGTATGACTTCCTTCAAACCCAATTGCTATGAGTTCAAACACCTAAAACCCACCAAAACACACACACCCAAACACAAAAACACAAACATAAGTGTAAAACTGAGGCTGGAACCAACCAAAAACACATAAAAACATTGAATTCTTACCTTGAATTCGAATTCTTCTTGTTATTCTTGAAAAACCCGAGTGCTTTCTGCTCTTTCTATCTCTACAATCCGAATGAAAATGTTGATGCGCAAGGAGTGGGCGGCCATGCCCATTTTTTGTACCACCCACTTTTTGTACAAAATAATATAATATTTTGTCCTTTTTACACTTTCAACCCCTCAACTTGGGTTTTATTGCACTTCTTTCTTTTATTCTTCTTTTACATCCTTTAAAATATCTAGGTGTTACATATTGATCTCCTAGTAGAGCAAGAAACAAACAAATGTATTTGTGTCAACAACTAAAGTAGAATACATAGCTGCTTGTACATGTTGTTCTCAACTACTTTGGATTTAAAACCAAATGTTTGACTATGGTTTTAATTTTCTTAAAACACACATACACATAGATAATATTACCGCCAAGTTTATCCCTAATAATCATGTTCAATATTTGATAGGTTCAAATGGATCGACTATGTTGATGTTATGTTGCAATAATCAATTATATGAATAAAGTAATCAACGGATGCAAATATAATAAAAATTCATAGAAGTTCCATTGATAGTTGCAAATGAATACAACGTACAATTGAGAGTTCTAACTGTATTCTCCAAAATTTTACCTGCACAAAAATACATTATATCTTATTTATACTAACAAAGAAACTAAGGAATATAAATTTACCAATAAGTCTCTATACTATGACAAAATCAAAATCTAAAGACTAAATGCTAATCTTCAAGGGCTCCAACAATACTCTCCCTAAGATTTGCATGACATCTTCAGAGAAAATAGTCTTCTAGATCTTCTTTATTCTTGAACATGGGCTTCTCTTTTTACAACTCTAGTTCTCTCAATGCTTTCTTTATTGCCGATTTGAACTTGCCAGCTAAAATCCCTTGTTTGGGCTTTGAATCATAAGTCTTGATCTCCATAGTATCCATCACAAGTGGAGTTTCCTTTGACAAGCTGGCTATGTTGATATTTTCATAAAACTCTATCGGACTTTGGTGATCTTTTGAATGTATCTCCAAAACACCCTTGGTTTATATGCTGCTGTTGCTGCCCATCGGTGAATGTCCTTCTTGACGATATTAGCATTTGCCAAAGCTTTCTTAAGGAAATTCGCTCCATGGCAACATTCATCACTTTTATTGTCGTCATGAAATATTTCCTGTCATTTTCTACATCTACTAAAGAAACTTGCTCAAATTTAGGATTAGACAAAAATGATATGTACCTTGGATGTAGGAGTTTTAGTTCAAACACTTCAAAAAGACTAATCAAGTTCTTATCCTAGTCATCATTATTTCTCACAAGCATAAGGTGAAATGTATTTGAATCATATAACCATTGTAGGATTGGTTTGGAAGTTTGAGTTCCCTCTATCACATTCAATCCTAGATCCATCACCTTATCAAAGTACCTATCACCAAAAGCCTCTAAATAATCTTCTTCAGTTGATGAGCTAGATTCTCATTTTCTTTTTCTCTTCAAACTCATAAAGTACTTCTTGTCCTCCTGATCACATATGGTTTGAAGGAAAGATGGCATTCTTGATATTCCTCTGTCAAGAGGTTTTACAAAGTTTTCTCCTCTTCAAGTATTGGAACGATTGATTAAAGGAAACTTATGTAATTCGTTCAAATCTTGAACTGGTAGAGCAATGATACTTGAGTAAAAACGATATACATCACATATTGCATTCACCATTTTTATCAAGAAAGCATAAAAAACATCATCATATTTCCATGCCACAATCTTTACTTCTTTGTTTTGTCAGGCACAATCATAGCATTTAAAAGCTGAGAAATTGATTGCCCTGTTTGAAGCACATTCCTTACAATGTCACCTGTTGATCTTGCTTTATTACACAATTGTTTATGATCTAGTGAAACTTTGTAAGCTTGATTTTCTGAATCAGAGAACATGTTGATTAGCTCCTTTCTATTCTCATGACTCCTTTTAACTACTCCATTGACTTGATTTCTTGTGGTTTTAGCACTTTGATTTCTTGTGGTTTTAGTACTATGGATTTTCCATATCCAAAATGATCATCTTATTACACACCTTCTCCGTTTCTTGGAAACTTCATACCAATCTGCTTAAAGATTCACTTTGTAGTCTATTTAGTCTTTTTCTTGGATAATTCCTTGATTGCAACCAAGTCCTCAGAGAATTAATACTCATATTATCTGGATTAGGATGGTGCAGTTCAGTCACAAGAATATCATCTATATTCAAACTTTCACTCATTGGTGCCCATTCACCATGCTCTAGGCTTGTCTCATTAGGATCAACTGGTGTTGATGACTCTGCAAGTATGCACTTTTCATATTCCTTGTCTAAGAACACTCTATCATTCTTCTTCTTAACAATATAGTTATATATGTCTTCAAAGTCAATTGGAATCCGAATATCATCTTGAACATTCAACATTGGATAGTCAACCAGCTCACATACATCTTTTTCTTCGAGTACTTCATCATACCACTCATCTGGAAAATCAGAATCAATATCATCACGAGCTTCAAGTTGTTTCTGAACTTCTTCTTCTTCAACATACATAGCTTCTTCACAAGTTTTCTAAATCTTAGTTGGTACAGAAGATGGTTCTATTTCAGCTTAATCTATTTTTCTTTTTCCTTTTTCTACTTCAGAAATCTTTTTAATACCACTACTTGAGATGCTTATTCAATTTCTTTCTTAGCTATAATCACTTCAGGCTCTTTCTCCATTTCTTTTAACCTTTCTTTGAACTTTTCTATATCTTTATTCAGTCTTTGTACACTTTCTTCAAGCTCACTTGTAATCACATCTTTCTTTTCACCCTTAGCAATTTAACATATCATTTTCTTTTTGTAATTTCTTTATTGTTTCTTCTTGCTCAACATTCTTAGCTCAATTAATCTATTACTTCTTCATCATTGTCATTCTTAGTTCGAATACAAACATCATGGGTATTTTTCATCACCATCTTATCTACAATCACAATCTAATCTTCTTGAGCTGGAGATGGTACATCAGAAGTTACATTTTGGATGATTGGCTCGGATAATATAGCCATAATATAATCAAAATCAAAAGTTTTATTTTGGTCTAATCTATCATCAACATTCTCATCATCACCATCATTACCATCATCTCCCTCTTGATCATTCATTTCAGCTTCAACTTTAGCTTCATCATTCCTAATAGTTTCATCTCCATATATAGTCTCTTCACTATCCATTACTTGGTTAGTGTCTTTTATATTTCCTCCAATATCATCACCTTGGTCGTCATCACCACCACCATCATCATCATCACTAAAAGAACTTTCATCATCAACATGTTCTTTTTCATCCTCATCATCATCATCTTCTTCTTCTTTAATCATTTCATCAACTAAATCCTCAATTTAGTCACTAGGATCTACAGGCTCATGTAAGGCCCCATTCCCGGGATGCTCACAGCTAGTCAATCATTGCACATAAAATACATAATTATATTAACTTTAATAAAATATTGCAGCGAAAACATTTAAACAAACATTTCATTATATTATAATGATCACTCTTGCAAAATAATACATCATTCATTACAAAACATCGTTTGTTCGCATTATAATGCAAAAACATTATACAAAAGAATGCCATCCAAAATGAACCAAGTAGCCGTCTTGTGCCATCCTTAGCAAAACATTACCTGCCAACTAGAAAACGCATAAAAAGTCAGTGTTGCTGAGTGAGTTATAGTTTTATAAAACTTTATAGTACTTTTCATTCGTTAAAACATTTTCTTTACTATCACACGTGATCACACATCATACGTACATCAAGGTAATAGTTATCATCTTCTTTCACTGTTTGTTTTGTACATTTCGCACATTTTGCACATTTTGCACATTTCATACTTATCACACTTTTCGTACATTTATTATCTTTTCACTTCTATCTAGGTCCTGTCATGTGCTTAACCCCCCTCTTGAGCACAAAGCTATATCATCTAGGGTTAAGCGACGAGGACCCCATATCGCACATATAGAGTAGTCACATAAACTAACTCCCCCTATGTGTGTGAAGTCTTATGGGTTAGCCAAAATCACACGCTACATAACACACAATAATTGCCAAATCGCACATATTGGAGCAGTCACCAAGATTAACTCCTACTGTGTGTATAAACCCTTATGAGTTAGCCAAAATCGCACGTTGTAAACACACAGTTGAGCTAAAAACTCTCAATGAGTTGTGAACCTCCTTTCATTTGCTTGCAAGACTTTTCATTCGTTCACTATGTTCCACTTTCATTATCTTAAATATTTATCTTCGTTAAGATAATACTTTACGTTCAATATAATAATCACACCACGTATAGTCACATCATCATACATAGTAATGAGCATAAGAAAACATATCATACAAAAGCATAACATCACCACGCATCATCATACATAACATATACCATCACACATCATCATAAACATCATGCATATAAACATCATGCATCATACATTCACATACATATGCATATGCACCACAAGCATAATCATCATAAAACATGACTGATCCTTCGCGGGACAGCGGGGGTTCGGGGGCTGCAGCCCCTGACAACGGGGTCCCAGGGGCAGCAGCCCCTAGTGGGGTCAAGGGGCAACGCCCCTGGCTGGGGTCGGGCTTGAACCTTTTGTTATAGAAAATTTGATCTTCCTATTAAAACCTCTTAAAATCTTAGTCGTTTAAAATGTATATTTGGTATGCATTTCCAACCCCAAACTAGTTTAAAACCTTGAAATATGGGATCTAGAACTCACCTGGACTCGATGAGTAGCTTCTCAATCAAGCTTTCAAAACAAGAGTCGCACTACACTGCCTGCAGATAAGTCAACACTCAAAGGAGTTAATTTCTGCCTAATTTCGCTGTCAGATCAGCAGTTTTGCTGCTTGTTTCGCAAGTAGTTTTGCTGCTAGTTTCGCAAGCAGTTTCACTACTAGTTTCGCTGGCAGTTTTGCTGGCATCTTCACTGCCAGTTTCGCCCAACTTTCGTTCAATAACCATTTTCGCAGGAAGTTTTCATAGTTTCGCAGGACGACTATGCAATTTCGCTGGATGAACCCTTAATTTCGTAAAACAGGCTGAAAATTATGAACCAACCTATTTTTGACCCAAAAATTCAATCTTTTACATCCAAAACCTTGGTTTATCACCCAATAAGCTATATCTAAGCTTCTTACATGTTTTCTTACACAAAAACGTGAGTTTTGAGTGAATCTTTTCCACTTTTAAAAACCCAAGCCCTAGAATCCGGGTTTACATCAAAATGAAAGATTAAATGATGTTTCTTACCTAGATTCTTGGTGTTTACTTGTTGTTTGGATGCCCACGAACACCGATCTTCAATCCCGTGATCAATCGAGCCTTGAATCTTCAATTCTCTCCTCTTTCTCTCTCTACACTCTCTCTCTAGAAATTGGGTGTGGAGTTGCAAATGAGAGCTGCTCAGGTAGATCCGTTTATATATACCGGGCATTCTCGGGACCTTAAACTCGCCAAACACATATCCCGCAAGGTCTACTCGGTCCATACTCCATTACTCGCTTTTTTTCTTTAAATAATCTCGGCTAAGCCCATTATTATTAATTGGATTGTTTTGACTTTATTTCGGGCGTTACAGATCATCTTTAATTAAATGAAAGTGTTGTTGATTAATATCAACTTCATCTCTAGCAAAAGCCCTTATGTAATCAAACATTTGAACATTTTGTGCTCCAGTAATGACTGCTATTCTTTTGTACAACCTCTGACCTATGTTCCAGATCAAATCTATCACCATTCATACCATAGACATGCAAGTATGGGTGTTCTTCATTTATTATTAGATGCAGGAATCTTGGATACATCATATACTTATTCCTCTTCCCTTTCTCCAAGTTAAATATGAATCCATTCATGATCCATTTGGCCATACTGAATCTTCTATTAGTGGCCAATCCAACAATAGGAGATGTTATGTCTACTAGAAATGAATTCCAACCCTCACTTCTCTTAGACATGCAATGTTAGAAGATATAGCATAGAAGCCTCAATGATTGTACACTCTTGCTCTAAAGAACTATTTCTTTGGGAAATTAATCGAGTGACCTATCATCATAAATGTTTCTCTACACTCATTAAAAGTGAGCTGTGATAAGTCTTGGGCTTCATTTTCACAAAGCCTAAGAGTATCTCTTATGGACTGCTCAGACAACTCAATCATCCTATCTCTAGTAACAAACCCTCTTAAGACTTTCTTCCCTTCATCATCTATCTCAATCCCAGCAGTTCTCCAGAACCTCTTAATCAACCTTGCATATATGGTTGGATGAGCACACGTAGCATACACATATCTAGTTCTTATTATGAATCTGATTATCTCCTCATATCCAGTTGCACTCTCACATCCTCATCTAGAAATGCTGCTACATTGTGCTTTGGCTCAAACATTATCTCAAGCGTCTGTCATTTACAAAGAAACAAGTATAAGTATGAAAGGATTACATTGATGTAAATCTCATATTGTTTTAACAATTTTATATTCAATAACAATTAGAAATATTTCTAAGTGTTTTACACACTTAGTTTCTCAAATGATTGGATAGAAATCAACCATTGTTATAAGATTAAAATCATGTAACAATTTATGAACACTTGATTACATTTTCAAAGTTGACTTAATAGATTTTAAATTTTTTAAATTTGATCAATTTTATTCAAAATTTTCTAAGTGTTGAACACTTACTGTTTTTATATCTAATCAAATTTTAAAAGTTATAATCAGTTGATCAGAAGAAGACTGTGATGACCAAGTCAATGAGAAAGAACTTATCAGAAAGAGCAAAAGAAAAGCAAGGAAGGCTCAAGAGATCAAGGCTACTTTCAACTCTAAGCAGAAGCAAGTTTTTATCTCTGCAGGGTTTGAAGTAGTAAAGACTAAAGAGATAAACCTAAACTCTTCTACTAAGAGTTCTAGTTCATGTTCAAATCATCTCAGTATCCAGAAGAAGGCTGATCTGTTGTGTATCACTGCTAAACAACTTGGACCATCCAACTCCAAGAACAGTCATAAGCCTAAAAGGACTGTCTTAGCATCTGCAAAGATGAGGGTGGAGAAGGGATGTGACCAAAGTCAGTCTTATTCCTAGCAAAAGGCTCTTAGGAAGAAGAAAATGGAGTGTGTCATGTGTGAAAGTACTACACATCTTGCTAAGGATCGTCCATACAATCCTAAAGGTACTCTTCATATGACCAAGACAAAGACTTCCAAGAGTTCCAAGAAGATTCAAGCTTCGAAAGGAAAATTTGTTTCCTTCGGAAGCTCCAAATCTAAGAAGAAGGCAAATGGAAAATTGCCTTCGGAAGAAAAGTTGGTCTCGAAAGAAAGGAATACTTCCGAAGCACTAAAGTCTGCTGAAGTGTCTGGAGAATTTTCCAAAGGTTCAGTCATCAAAACTTCCAAAGTCTCAAAAGCTTCCAAAGTATTGAAGGTCAAGTCTAAGCTTCCAAAGGTGGTGTGAAAGTCTAAGAAAGACCAAGTGACTGAAAATTATCCATCAACAACAGCTCAAGATCCTCCTAGCACAACCATAGGATCTATTACTGTTACATTACCTTCTGTTTCTCTTAGTGAGCCCAAGACAAATAAGACTTGGGTTTCCAAATATAACTAATCATTTTCTTTGTGCAGGGACAGCTCAAGACAAATAAAAATGTCTAGATCATTGATAGTGGCTATTCTAGGCACATGACAGGCAATAGGTCACTACTCCAAAACTTTGAAAGGATTGATGGAGGACCAATTGTTTTTGGAGGACATGAAGGTGGTTACATTTCTGGAAAGGGCAAGGTCACAAATGGTAAGCTCAGCATTGAAAAGGTAAACTTGGTCAAGGAGCTTGGGTACAATCTTCTAAGTGTATCCCAATTTTGTGATCAAAGTCATAACATGCTCTTTACTGAGCATGAGTGCATTGTTCTCAAACCCGGGGTGATTATTCCTCATGAGCATATCCTGCTTAGAGCCCCCAGGAAAGGAAACATGTACAAGATAGACTTGTAAGAAACATCTCCCTCTAGAGAAGTTTCATGCTTTCTGTCTAAAGCCAATAGTGATGAGTCTTTCCTATGGCATAAAAGAATGTGCCATGTAAACATTAAGAACATGAATAAACTTATAAGAATGATTTGGTAACTAGAATACCAAAGAAAGAGTTTACAAGTGATGACCATTGTGTTGCATGCCTGAAAGGGAAGCAACATAAGGTATCTCACAAGCCTAAGGAAAGAAACTCCGTCACTACACCCTTACACTTGTTACATATGGATCTCTTTGGCTCCACAAGTGTAATAAGTCTAGGATGGACCTCTTATTGTTTGGTGATCACAGATGACTTTACAAGATTCACTTGGGTCTTCTTCCTTTGAATTAAGGATGAGACTTATGAGATTCTAAAAAGTTTCATCTTGAAGATTGAAAATCAATCTTATCACAAGGTCAAAATCATAAGATGTGATCAGGGAACTAAATTCAAGAACCAAATCCTTGATACATTTTGTGATGAAAAAGGTATTACAAGACAATATAATGCTCCCAGGACTCCTCAGCAAAATGGTGTTGCTGAAAGGAGAAACATGACACTGATTGAAGCTTCAAGAAAGTCTGACTCTAAACTGCCCATCACCTTCTTGACTGAGGCAGTCAACACTGCCTGCTATATGCAGAACATAGTTTTAGTGGTTAAGACTCATGGCAAGACTCCTTATGAACTTTGGCACAAGAGGAAACCTTTCATTTTTTTTCTCAGGTCATTTGGATGTCCTTGCACCATCTTGAATACCAAAGATCAAATTGCCAAATTTGTTGAGAAATTAGATGATGGACACTTTATTGGATACTCTTCCCAAGCTAAGGCTTATAGAGTATACAATCTTAGAACTAGAATTGTTGAGGAGTCAGCCAATGTGACTTTCAATGAACACACACCCTATGTAGCTGGTTCTGGTCCTAATTGGCTGTTTGAT